>JARQOC010000003.1:374868922-375033922 GCA_033576535.1 Allobates femoralis
ATCTATATCTATATCTATCTATCTATCTATCTATCTATCTATCTATATCTATCTACAGTGCCTTCAAGTAGTATTCAACCCCCTGCAGATTTAGGTGGTTTGATAAGATGCAAATAAGTTAGAGCCTTCAAACTGCAAACGAGAGTAGGATTTATTAACAGAAGCATAAATCTTACAAACCAAAAAGTTATGTTGCTCAGTTGAATTTTAATAAATTTTAAACATAAAAGTGTGGGTCAATTATTATTCAACCCCTAGGTTTAATATTTTGTGGAATAACCCTTGTTTGCATTTACAGCTAATAATCATCTTTTATAAGACCTGATCAGGCCGGCACATGTTTCTGGAGTTATCTTGGCCCACTCCTCCATGCAGATCTTCTCCAAGTTATCTAGGTTCTTTGGGTGTCTCATGTAGACTTTAATCTTGAGCTCCTTCCACAAGTTTTCAATTGGGTTAAGGTCAGGAGACTGACTAGGCCACTCCATCACCTTGATTTTTTCCCTATTGAACCAGGCCTTGGTTTTCTTGGCTGTGTGCTTTGGGTCGTTGTCTTGTTGGAAGATGAAATTACGACCCATCTTAAGATCCTTGATGGAGCAGCGGAGGTTCTTGGCCAAAATCTCCAGGTAGGCCGTGCTATCCATCTTCCCATGGATGCGGACCAGATGGCCAGGCCCCTTGGCTGAGAAACAGCCCCACAGTATGATGCTGCCACCACCATGCTTGACTGTAGGGATGGTATTCTTGGGGTCGTTTGCAGTGCCATCCAGTCTCCAAACGTCACGTGTGTGGTTGGAACCAAAGATCTCGATGTTGGTCTCATCAGACCATAGAACCTTGAACCAGTCAGTCTCAGAGTCCTCCAAGTGATCATGAGCAAACTGTAGAGCCTTGACATGACGCTTTGAAAGTAAAGGTACCTTACAGGCTCGTCTGGAACGGAGACCATTGCGGTGGAGTACGTTACTTATGGTATTGACTGAAACCAATGTCCCCACTGCCATGAGATCTTCCCGGAGCTCCTTCCTTGTTGTCCTTGGGTTAGCCTTGACTCTTCAGACAAGCCTGGCCTCGGCACGGGAGGAAACTTTCAAAGGCTGTCCAGGCCGTGGAAGACTAACAGTAGTTCCATAAGCCTTCCACTTCCGGATGATGCTCCCAACAGTGGAGACAGGTAGGCCCAACTCCTTGGAAAGGGTTTTGTACCCCTTGCCAGCCTTGTGACCCTCCACGATCTTGTCTCTGATGGCCTTGGAATGCTCCTTTGTCTTTCCCATGTTGACCATGTATGAGTGCTGTTCACAAGTTTGGGGAGGGTCCTAAATAGTCAGAAAAGGCTGGCAAAAGAGATAATTAATCCACACATGTGAAGCTCATTGTTCTTTGTGCCTGAACTACTTCTTAATACTTTAGGGGGACCAAACAGAATGCTGGTGGTTTGAGGGGTTGAATAATAAATTACCCTCTGAATTAACTTTTAACGCTTTAAAAAAAAAAAAAAAAAAAAATTAAAAAAATCTTTTTGGCTGCAGTGCATTTCCCACTTCCAGGCTGATTTACAGTCCAAATGTCACAATGCCAAGTTAATTCCGCATGTGTCAACCAGCTAAATCTGCAGGGGGTTGAATACTACTTGTAGGCACTGTATATCTATCTATCTATATCTATCTATCTATATCTATCTATCTATCTATCTATCTATCCATCTATCTATATCTATCTATATCTATCTATCTATCTATCTATATCTATCTAGCTATATATATCTATCTATATCTATCTATCTATATCTATTTATCTATATCTCTCTCTCTCTCTCTCCCTCTCTCTCTCTCTCTCTCTCCCTCTCCTTCTCCCTCTCTCTCTCTCTATCTCTCCCTCTCTCCCTCTCACTCTCCCTCTCCCTCTCTCTCTCTCTCTCTCCCTCTCCCTATCTCTCTCCCTCTCCCTCTTTTTTCTCCCTCTCTCTCTCTCTCTCTCTCTCTCCCCTCTCTCTCCCTCCCTCTCTCTCTCCCTCTCTCTCCCTCTCTCTCTCCAGATTCTAGACTCCCGATTCTTTAGAATCGGGCTCACAGCTAGTATATAATAAGAGTAATCAATGGAAAAACATTCCTATGGCTATACTGTATAGTTTGGAAGTACACTGAGCTGTAGGGTTATTTTCTGCTAAGGGAAAAAAAAAATGTAAATCTTATTTCTTAGCGAGTGTGACACGAGCTTAGTATGATCGGGAGTGCAAGTGCGGATGGAAGTAATCACTTGTGATTCAGTGAGGAGGTATTTGGGAATCTGGCAACATATACCTGTGTGAATTGCTGTTTTTTTTTACCTTTTTAATTTTATTGAGCTTT
Organism: Allobates femoralis; assembly: GCA_033576535.1. Classification (NCBI taxonomy): domain Eukaryota; kingdom Metazoa; phylum Chordata; class Amphibia; order Anura; family Aromobatidae; genus Allobates; species Allobates femoralis. The sequence continues at coordinate 374,871,277 of JARQOC010000003.1, forward strand.
CTTAACTTTCTTTTCTCTCTACAAGTTTATAGTCTCTTATTTTACTACCTGTAAGTTAAAGGGTTAACTACTTTGCACTTAAAACCTGTGGTATAGCTGTAGTGTAGCGGTTAATTAAGGGTGGAGGTGCATAATTAAGGGTTTATAAGCAGCACTGAGCTGTAGGCTTATTTTCTGCTAAGGGAAAAAAAAATATTTAAATCTTATTTCTTAGCGAGTGTAACACGAGCTTAGTGTGATAGGGAGCGCAAGTGCGGACGGAAGTAAGTGTGTGACTTGTGATTCAGTGACTTTGGATTAAGGGAGTTTGGAAGGGAGGACTTACTGAATTACTGGTTATATTTAATTAATACTTTGCATTTCTTTTTACTTATCATTTCTGTCTGGTGCAATCCCCATTTGGAAATGAGCTCCATAATTGACAATGCCATCCAGTGTACATCTTGCCACATGTATGCAATCCTTGAACAGCCGGTCGAGGGTGCATACTGCTGTGTGAGATGTGAGTATGTTGTGCATTTGGAAGCCCAGATACTGGATCTAAATGAACAACTGACAACACTGAGATCCATAGACAATATGGAAAGGAGTCTGCTGCTCACTGAACAGCTGCTCAAAGGGATAGATGTGGGGGAGGACGGTAGCATGGAGCTGCAGGACAGTGAGGTAGCTAGCTGGGTGACAGTTAGAAGGCGGGGTAGAGGGAAGAGTGTCAAGGAGGCTAGCCCTGATCTGGCACACCCAAATAAATTTGCTAGGTTGGCAGATGAGGGGGGTGTCAGTACAGGGATAGCACTTCTGCAGCAGGGCATGACCTCTGAAAGCCAGAGGAGTGTCTGCTCCAGTAAGGGGGAAAATAGGAGAGAAGGGCAGGCCAGACAGGTGCTGGTAGTGGGGGACTCAATTATTAGGGGAACAGATAGGGCAATCTGTCACAAAGACAGGGATCGTCGAACAGTGTGTTGCCTACCTGGTGCTCGAGTCCGGCACATCGCTGATCAGGTTGACAGATTACTAGGAGTGGCTGGTGAGGACCCAGCGGTCATAGTGCACATTGGCACAAATGACAAAGTTAGAGGTAGGTGGAAGGTCCTTACAGATGATTTCAGGGAATTAGGCTGCAAGCTTAAGGCAAGGACCTCCAAGGTAGTATTCTCTAAAATGCTGCCTGTACCACATGCCACACAAGAGAGGCAATGGGAGATTAGGGAGATAAATAAGTGGCTCAGGAATTGGTGTAGGAAGGAGGGGTTTGGGTTCCTGGAGAACTGGGCCGACTTCTCTGTTGGCTACAGGTTCTATGCTAGGGACGGGCTGCACCTCAATAGGGAGGGTGCAGCTGTGCTGGGGGAGAAAATGGCTAGAAGGTTGGAGGAGTGTTTAAACTAGGGATTGGGGGGAGGGTATTCATTGTACAGGAGGGGAAGATAGTGTAAATAGTAACCTGGGCACAAGTAATAAAATTGGTTTTGGCATGGGGGGTGCGGTTGGAGCAGTCAATATAGTAGGAAGGAATAGAGGTAAAGAGAGATGCATAAAGTGCATGTATACTAATGCCAGAAGTCTCACCAACAAAATGGAGGAATTAGAATAAATTTTGTTGGAAAATAATTATGACATGGTGGGGATATCGGAGACATGGCTGCACGAGAGCCATGACTTGGCTGTTAATTTACAGGGATATAGTCTGTTCAGAAATGACCGTACAAATAAGCGAGGGGGAGGTGTATGTTTATACGTAAAATCATCCTTAAAACCCATCCTGCGGGATAATATAGGTGAATCTAATGAAAATGTAGAGTATCTGTTTGGTGGAGATAAGGGGAGGGAGAATAAAAGTCCCCAACAATAATGCAAGTGGAAGAGAATATCCTCATAAAGCAAATAGATGAAGCAGCGACTCAGGGAGAAGTCATTAGTATGGGGAACTTCAACTACCCTGAAATACATTGGGGAACAGAAACCTGCAGTTCTAGCAAAGGTAATAGGTTTTTGACAACTAAAAAGAGACAATTACCTTTCACAACTGGTTCAGGACCCAACAAGAAGGGGGGCAGTGCTGGACCTAATATTAACCAACAGGCCAGACCGCATATCAAATATACGGGTTGGAGGTCACTTGGGTAATAGTGATCACAAAATAATAAGTTTTCAAGTATCCTTTAATAAGATGTGTAGTAGAGGGGCCACAAGGACACTAAACGTCAGGAAGGCAAATTTCCAACGGTTGAGAGATGATCTTAGTGCAATAAACTGGGACGATGTCCTGAGACACAAAAGTACCCAAAGCAAATGGGAGACGTTTATTAGCATCCTGAATAGGACCTGTGCACAATATATACCCTATGGGAATAAGCATGCTAGAAATAGGAGGAAACCACTATGGCTAAAATAAGGCTGTAAGGGGCGCAATAAGTGACAAAAAGAAAGCATTTAGGGAATTAAAGCAAGTGGGTAGTGATGAGGCATTAAATAAATACAGAAAATTAAATAACATTTGTAAAAAGCAAATCAAGGCAGCAAAGATTGAGACAGAGAGACTCATTGCCAGAGAAAGTACCTTAAAAATAATCCCAAAATATTTTTTAACTACATAAATAGTAAGAAACTAAAAAATGATTGTGTTGGCCCCTTAAAAAATAATCTGGGTAAAATGGTGGATGAGGATGAGAAAAAGGCCAATATGCTAAATGACTTTTTTTCAACAGTATTTACACAAGAAAATCCCATGACAGACAATATGATCAGTGATAACAAAAACTGTCAATTAAATGTCACTTGCTTAACCCAGCAGGAAGTACGGCATCGTCTAAAAATCACTAAAATTGACAAATCCCCGGGCCCAGATGGGATACACCCCAGAGTGCTGCAAGAATTAAGTACTGTCAAAGATAGACCATTATTTTTAATATTTAAAGATTCCATAATAACCGAGTCTGTACCACAGGACTGGCATATAGCAAATGTGGTGCCAATATTCAAAACGGGGACTAAAACTGAACTTGGAAATTATAGGCCAGTAAGCTTAACCTCTACTGTGGGTAAAATCCTAGAGGGTTTTCTAAGAGATGCTATACTGGAGTATCTGAAGAAAAATAACCTCATGACCCAATATCAACATGGTTTTATGATGGACCGTTCCTGTCAAACTAATCTGATAAGCTTCTATGAAGAAGTTCTGGACTGGACCAAAGAAATGCAGTGGACGTGGTGTATATGGACTTTTCAAAAGCTTTTGATACGGTGCCAAACAAAAGGTTGAAAGATAAAATGAGAGCAATGGGAATAGGGGAAAATATGTGTAAGTGGGTTAAGAATTGGCTTAGTGATAGGAAACAAATGGTCACAGTTAACAGTGGGGTACCACAAGGGTTAGTGTTGGGCCCGTTTCTTTTTAATATATTTATTAATGACCTTGTAGGGGGCATACAGAGTAGAATCTCAATAAATGCAGATGACACTAAACTCTACAGGGTAATCAATACAGAGGAGGACAATTTTATATTACAGGAGGATTTATGTAAACTAGAAGCTTGGGCTGCTATATGGCAAATGCGCTTTAATGGGGATAAATGTAAGGTCATGCACTTGGGCAGAGGAAACAAAAGGTATAATTATGTGCTTAATTGTAAAACACTGGGCAAAACTATCACTGAAAAAGACCTGGGTGTATGGGTAGATGACAAACTCACATTTAGTGGCCAGTGTCAGGCAGCGGCTGCAAAGGCAAATAAAATAATGGGATGCATTAAAAGAGGCATAGATGCTCATGAGGAGAACATAATTTTACCTCTATACAAGTCACTAGTGCAACCACATTTAGAATACTGTGCACAATTTTGGTTTCCGGTGTATAAGAAAGACATAGCTGAACTAGAGCGGGTCCAGAGAAGAGCAACCAAGGTTATTAGAGGACTGAAGGGTCTGCAATACCAAGACAGGTTATTAAACTTGGGGTTATTTAGCTTGGAAAAACGAAGGCTTAGGGGTGATCTTATAATAATGTATAAATATATGAGGGGACAGTACAGAGACCTTTTTAATGATCTCTTTACTCTTAGGCCTGAGACACGGACAAGGGGGCATCCTCTACGTCTGGAGGAAAGAAGGTTGAATTATAATCACAGACGTGGATTCTTTACTGTAAGAGCTGTGAGACTGTGGAACTCTCTGCCACATGATGTTGTAATGAGTGACTCACTACTAACATTTAAGAAGGGCCTGGATGCCTTTCTTGAAAACTATAATATTACCAGTTATACATACTAGATTCTTTGATAGGGCGTTGATCCAGGGAACTAGTCTGATTGCCGTATGTGGAGCCAGGAAGGAATTTTTTCCCCCAATGTGGAGCTAGTGTTGCCACATGGTTTTTTTTGCCTTCCTCTGGATCAACATGTTAGGCTATGGGTTGAACTAGATGGACTTAAAGTCTTCCTTCAACCTTAAAAACTATGTTACTATGTTACTATGTATATACAAGTGCATCTCAATAAATTAGACTATCATCAAAGAGATAATTTATTTCAGTGATTCAATACATAAAGGGAAACACATATGTAGCACCCAGGCTCTGGGGTACTTGGGTACCAGGCGACAGAGGGTTAATTTTGTCATGGGGAATGGCAGCCGCGCCTGATCCCGTGTCTTGGGCCTATCTTTAAAAGGGGGAATTATTTACAAGGATTATGTACAAGTTTATAGTTTGTTGTGACGCCACCTGCAGAATCTGGTGAGATGTCACCAGCACCGCTACAGTCCTCCGGAGGTCGGTGGTATTGCGGCTGAGATGGTATAGTCCTCTGCAGGCAGGACTGGGACCTTTTGGGCATCGTAGTGAGGGTGACAGGTTGTAGTGGAGCTGAGATTGTATAGTGAGAGTTGGAATAGTCTATGAGGGGCACAGTGAGTAAAGAGGAAGGATGGAAGCACACAGAAGCAGTCTCTTTTACCTTTTACTGATGTTTTCAGGTAAACATGTCCAGGGCACCGACGGGTGACAGGGTTGCACAGTGGGTCCCACAGCAAGTGGGTATAAGGCCTCCTCTGCTTGTGCAGTTGCTGAAGCACAGCCTGCTGTAGCCTGACTTGCCTCCACTCTATCTCTCTTGCCTGTCTCTTTCTCCTCCTGTACGGTATTCGGGATGACCCTCTCTGGACACTGCAGCTGGTCTGCTGTTCCTGGCTCCTTCTCTTGACCTTACTGGGAGACCGGGTAGCTGGAGCGACAGGATTTTCTGTGGGCCTATAGTTCCCCACAGGTGCGGATCCCCAATATCCGGCATTTCTCTTGGGACGAACTCCCTCCGAGCTTCTTGTCCCCTTTTGTGCTCTAGACTCCCTGACTTCAGTCTCACTTAGGCTTGTGGGATGCTGAAGGGCCACTCCGGGTCACTGGCTCGGGCCTGATCGCAGCACCGACCACCAGGACTTCCTTGCAGCTCTTCTAGCATCTGCACACACTCTAACTAGCTCCTCTCCAGCAGCAGTATATATAGGGGATCTTGCCTAAGGTCAGCAAGTGGAGCTCCCCCTACTGTGCCGGGGTGAAAGGTGTTGTCGGTAGTAGGAACCTGCTGTGGAAACCCAGCTGTGCATTAGAGAGATCTGTGGTTACCTGCGTGAGCAGGGCGCCACACATACATTATATAGAGCCATTACAAACAGAGTGATCTATTACAAGTGTTTTTTTTCTGTAAATGTTGACGATTATGGCTTAGGGTACCGTCACACCTGGCGACGGCACCGCCGATTTCTTAGGTGACGTAGGTGTCGTGCCCACCGGGACGAGGGTACTTGGTACCGGACCGCGTTGCTGCGGGGGATGTCACGGAGGTCCTGATCCGGACCGTGTCCCGGGCCCTGGCAATAATAAGGGGATATGTACAGGGGATAGAGTTTATCGTGACGCCACCTACGGTGTGTGGTCAGTAGAAGGGACCACCGCTGCTGCAGAACCTCCAGGGTGATGTTAGGCAGCTTAGATGGTACTGCTCTCCGTAGGTAGAAGCAAGGTCCCCGGGGCAGTAGTTGTTATAGTCTATTGTGGATGTAATAGTAAGGGATGATAGTGGAGACGGGTTAAGGAACACACACTCACGTTTTGTAGTTTCCAAAGCTTTACTGCGATGTTGTTGCAGGTTATAGTCCACGGAGTCTGTACTGGGGCCGGGTTGCTCCCACCCCGTCCGGGTCCTCAGCTTCCTCGTGCTGCGCTGTGTGTGTGTGTGTCCTTGCTGCTGCTTCTAGCTTAGCTGAGGGCACTGTCTCTCTCTCTTTCTCTGCTGGTACCACCTGGCTAGGCAACTTGAGTCTTCTGTGTTGTACTGACCCCGCCGTGTTGCTTTGCTCTGGTACTGTGGTGGTCTAGAGACTCCACTACTCCTGGATTCACTGTGCTGTGTGTGTCAGTCACAGTGTCGGATCCGGTGTCCGTTCTGTGCGCTTCTCTGGGGCGAGTGGTGATGGCACTCAAGCTCCCAGATGTGTTCCTCTGTCTTTTAGTTCTCCTCTCCTCAGACCCTAGCTAGTCCTGGAATAGAGCAGCAGATTGTGGAGAATCCTGTCGCAGCTTCTTTACACCACAATCTCTCTCTTCACAGTACTGCCTCGTACTGAAATAACTACTTCCTGTGGACCTGGAGTATATAAGAGAGCAGGTTGTGCTCCCCCTCCTGGCCCAGAGGTGCTAGTGTAAGTCAGTGTGTTGTGGGGAGGGAAACCATGTGATGTTATTGTGGCACATTAACCCCTGGGTTGCCACATTCCCCCTTAGTTAAATACAGTACTCCGTGACTGTGAAAAAAACAAGTAAACAAACCATTAACACAATTAATATTTACATAGACTTAAAAGTAAAAAGTACAAAAATCACTAAAAGTTGAAAAAGAGGTCAAAAAGCAGTCTTTCAGGGGGTTTAGTCTATTGCCTCTGGGCTGATAAATATATACAAGAGAGTTCTTACCACAACCAGTCCGTGGTATATATGGTCCATAAATAAATGAGAAAAGTTCAACGTTCATACAGGATAGTCTCTGTAGGTACTGGGCTTTTTAACGTTGCGATAACTATTTACATTTGTCCACGGGCGTTTGTGCTTAGGAGGCCTGGATTCGCTACACCACCCCCAGGCACTTGCTTTCCCTAACTTAATGTTCATGAGGGTCAATCTAGTTCCTCCACCTTCTTGGACACAGTCTACCGGGTTCAATTTATATTCAACAAACATATTTACATTACACATTTTTAATCCTTGTACCTAGCTGGTAACTGACCTTGGGTACTACGCTCTGATCTGCGCAATGTTGGTGGACTTAGCCTGATAGTGTGAGTTGACGTGTACCTATTTGGGGATCTGACTGCAGGACTGGCAAGTTCGCTAGGACCAGGAATTGGTTCTTCCTCTACGGGGTCTACTTCCAGTTCGTCAAGTCTTGGGTCTTCTTCTGGTAACACGGGTTCTGGTAATACGGGTTCTGGTGTTGGTTCCACCATTGAAGGGAATGAAATCATTGGTACTACAACTGCTCCGTGGTAATTTGGCCATGTTTTGGGGAAATCTCCTAGTACCGTGTGGAATACTTCATCTTCTTTTTCTTTCTCTTGAATAGGTTTGTCCTGTACGGGTTCTGTTACTTCAGGTGTCTTCAGGGTTTCAGGACACAATTTAAGCTGATCTCGGGATACGATTGCTGAAGTTCTTCCTTCATCTTTACTTATCAAACAGGTTTTAACATTGTCTAGGTTAGATGGTAAGACTGTGTATGGGATGGTTTCCCACTGATTATCCAATTTGTTAGAGCGTCTCTTTCTCTTGAGAACTTGATCACCAGTTTGTAATGGCGTTGCTTGAGCATGTTTGTTAAAGGTTTTCTCTTGTCTTGCTCTAGCTTGCTGTAGGTTTTTCTCTACACATTCTTGTACTTTTCGATACTGGTGTTGACGTATGGTATCCCAATCTGTTTCTTCTACTTCTGTATCTGGTTTTACGATTCCAATTTCTAAATTAATTGGTAGCTTACCGGGTCTTGCACGCATAAGGTAGGCTGGAGTGCAATTTGTAGAACTCACTGGAACATGGTTGTATAAGTCTACCAAATCGGGTAATTTATCTGGCCACTGGTTTCTTTCTGACTCTGGTAAGGTCTTCAACAGTTCGATTACAATATGATTCATCTTCTCGCATAAACCATTTGTTTGGGGATGGTACGTTGTGTGGATTTTCTTACAACCGTACATATTGCAGAATTCCTTGAATAGTTCTGATTCAAAAGCTGGACCTTGGTCTGCAAGGACTTGTTCTGGGTAAACGTGCGGTCTACAGAAATGCTATTGGAATGCTTTTGCTGCCATCTTCGCTGTCAAGTCTTTGCCTGGTACTACCACTAAGAAGCATGAGTAATGGTCCACGATGGATAAGGCAAAAACATAGCCTGACCGGCTTGGTGACAACTTGACATGGTGTAACGTGACTAGCTCAAGTGGCTGCTTGGTTATTATGGACTGGAGCGGAGCCTTCTGTGGATCTTTCCTTCTGAGGTTGCATGCGGCGCATCTTCTACACCAAAGTTCAATGGATCTTCTCATGCCAACCTAATAGAATCTCTCTCTCAGGATTGCTTCTAACTTCTTCCATCCGAAATGACCTGCACCGTCATGGTAGGCTTCTAAGACCATTCTGATGTCTCGCTTGGGTACGATTATCTGCCAGACCAGTTCATGTGTTTTGGGATTGGTATGCCTTCTGCAGAGCTTCCCTTGATACAGGAACAGCTTGCCTCTTTCTTTCCAGAGCTGTTGGGTCTCAGCTGGGGCATTCTGGTTAGGGTACGCCCCTGGTTGTGTAAGCAGTTCCTTCACTAGCTTCACAGCTGGATCACTATCTTGGGTGTCAGCCCATCCATGGTGTCTTAATGGGTTGAGGTTTACCTTTTGTTCTCTCTGGTAGATGTCGGGTTCATACTTCTCTTCCTTTGAAAGATGGAAGGCTGGTAGTTCAATCTCTTCCAACCCTTCCGGTTCCTCCTCCACGTCTTTCAGGTGTGGCATTCTAGATAAGGCATCTGCGTTCCCGTTCTTGTGGCCTGCCCTATATTTGATGACAAAGTTGTAGTTAGACAGCCGGGCTATCCATCGCTGCTCTAAAGCACCTAATTTTGCTGAATCCAGGTGAGTCAACGGGTTGTTATCCGTGTAGATGGTGAATTCTGCAGCTGCCAGATAGTGCTTAAAATGTTCAGTCACAGCCCAGACTACTGCCAGTAGTTCTAACTTGAAGGAGCTGTAGTTCTCGGGATTTATTTCTGTAGGTCAGAGCTTCCTACTTGCAAAGGCAATCACTATCTCTTTGCCTCCTTGATTCTGCGATAATATTGCTCCCAGTCCCACGTTGCTGGCATCCGTGTATAGAATGAACGGTTGATGGTAATCAGGGTATGCCAGGATCTCTTCTCCCATCAGTGCACTTTTCAGCTTATTGAAGGAGTCTTCCTTCACTTCACTCCACTGGAAAGGAGGATTACGGGTTGCAGACTTTCTTGACTGTCCTACCAGGACGTCTTGTAGGGGAGCCGCTAGCTTCATGAATCCTCTGATAAATCTTCCATAATAGCCTACCAGGCCCAGGAATTGCCTCACTTCTTTCACGTTTGTAGGTCTTGGCCAATCCCTTATCACTGTGACTTTGTCAGGATCCGGTGCTACTCCCTCTGAACTCACGACGTGTCCCAGGTACTGTACCTTTGGTTTCAGAAGGTGGCATTTGGATGGCTTGATTTTCATGCCATATTTGGATAAGGCTTCAAACACTTCTGCCAGGTCTTGTAGATGTTGCTCATACGTCTTGGAGTAGACTATGACGTCATCTAGGTACAGGAGTACAGTTTCAAAGTTCTTATGTCCTAGGCAGCTCTCCATGAGGCGTTGGAAGGTCCCGGGGGCGTTGCAGAGTCCGAACGGCATACAATTGAACTCACAGAGGCCCATCAGCGTAGTAAACGCTGTCTTCTCCTTGTCGGCCTCGGCCACAGGAATCTGCCAGTACCCACTAGTCAGATCAAGGGTGGAAAAGTAGTTAGCAGATTTTAATGCAACTAATGACTCCTCAATCCTAGGTAATGAGTATGCGTCCTTATGTGTGATGCGATTAATCTGCCGATAATCTACGCACATTCTCATGGTCCCGTCCTTCTTTTTAACTAACACTAGAGGTGCTGCCCTGGGGCTACAACTGTCTCTTATTACACCTGCAGATTTCATTTCTTTGAGCATGTCTTTGGTGGTTTGGTAGTGAGCGGGTGGTAATGGTCTATACCTCTCTTTTATAGGCTGATGGTTACCTGTGGGTATAGTGTGCTCTACCCCTTTGATTTGCCCAAAGTCTAATGGGTGTTTGCTGAATATTTTCTCATATTCCTTCACTACCCGGTATACTCCATGCTTGGGACGGGGAGGTGTTGAACTGGTACCTACATGTAACTTTTGGCTCTAATCCTCCACCTTCTCTCCTGAGCTATTGTCATCCGCCTGACTTGACAGGTCCAAGGGCTCAACGGCTGTGATGTTGTTGTTATCAACCATGTACAACTTAGCCATGATAGCATACTTTGGTAATGTGATCTCATCCCTCCGCAATTTAATAGGCGTAATGGCACTCTTCCCCTGTGTACCTCAACCACTCCTCTAGCTGTGAGTATGGTGGGTCTGCTGTCTGAGTACACGGGTTCTACCAGGGCTTGATAGTCTCGCCGTTTAATGCCTATTGCGGCTCTACACCAGACCAACATTTCAGTTTTGGGAGGTATTACAATGGGTATTGGATCACTTACTCGTACACTGCCGATCTAATCTCCGGAAATTTCTACCTGCTGCTTCAACATCAGGGCTTTGATCTCTTTGTGCAGAAGGCTCTGTTGTCGGGTTCCGGCAGTTTCGGCGATTTGCTGAAAAACACTTAACACTTCAGAAAAACATTTCTCAATTACATTCATTCCTAGCAGCATCACTGGCTCACTGTCTCACCGGTTAACATCTATGATTATAACACCCTGGTTCTGCAATTCTACCTTCCCAATCTGGATACTCATTTCTCTAAACCCAACCTGTGGTATTAACTGTCCATTACTAGCCCATATGTCCATGTTAGAGTCAGTTGGAGTACTAGTAATGTCTGAATCAGCCCAGTACCTTTTATATAGAACATGTGGGATTGATGTTATTTGGGACCCGGTATCCAGCAAGGCACTAAAGGGAATGCCATCCAACACGATAGGGATCACCGGCTGCCCTCCCATGAATCTGTCAAACCAGGCTGAAGGACCTTGAGAGTTCATTCCTGTGGAGCTGCCTGCCTGCCCAGGGAATCGTAGTTTAAAGCACACTCTCGGGCAAGATGACCTGGTTTCTGGCAACGGCGGCAAATGGGCTGTCCATCCGGTTGATAGCGATCGCTGGGTCATCCTCTTGCTGCTGGGTATCTTCTGGGCCTCATCCACGGGACATCCTCTCTGCTGGTCGCCAACTGGATCTTGGGTGCAGGCTTTGACTCTCGCAGTTCCTTGATGACCTTTGCCATTGAGATGACGGTGTCTGTCAGGGCATCTAGCTTTTGATTGAGGGCTGCATTAGAGATAGATTCCCTGGTTTCAGCAGCAGTTGCTGACATTGCAGATGCCGCTGGCGCTGCCGGCTGCTGAGGTGCTGCTACAGGGTCCGGTATAGATGTTAATTCCCGGGTTCTAGCTGCAGCAGACGGATAGCTCTGTCTTTCAACTCAGCAAATGTCATGTCGGGGTTCTGCAGCAGTATCATGCTCAGCTGCCCTCTGTGGGAAGGGGAATGGAGGCCCTCTATGAATTGATCAAGTAGCATCTTATCAGCTCCCGGGGCTAAAGCAGGTTCTGCCAGTTTAAGGGCTTTGAGTGCTTCCTGCAGAGTCAAGACAAAGTCTCTGGCACTCTGTTTAGGTTTCCGGTGGCATGCAAAGAACCTCATCTTAGCCCGGGTATCAGTGGTAGATTCAAACGTTGCTTTCAGTCCAGCTACTAGATGCTCTACAGTGTCCTTATCTGTGACCAGCCAGGACGCAACCTCCCACCGTGCATTGCCCGTTAATTGTCCCATTATCATACACGCTGGGCTTCAGTAAGCGGATACATCACATAATATTCTGTTATCTTTAGCATAAAGACGTTAAGTGTATTGGGCTCACTGGAGTATTGGGGCAGCCACATTGCCCCTGGAGTATACGGAATAAGGAACGGCATGATAGGTGCTGTTCCTTCCGCCGTTGCACCGCCTGGTGCTATCGCTTGATCCTGCTCTGCAGCTCCATCGGCTACTCCGTCGCCGTCTTGGGCATCGGGCTGCGACATCTTGTGCCCCCTTAGTTAATGTTCGCCCTCCGTCTTCCGCTTCAGTCCGGATGTCTATAGGAGGTTCCTTGGTCCACCAGGGATCTTCTTCCCCGCCTGATATCGTCAGCACCAAGGGAGGAGGCTGAATTTGCGCCAATGAAAGGCACCGCCCCCTCTCTTTCCCGCGCACCGCGCGCTGCAAGATGGCGGATTTTCAAAAATAGAGTTCGGATGGCGCAGTTCAAAAACAGTTTTCACGTTAATAACGGCACACAATACCCGTTTTAACGGGCACGGTAGATCCTCTTCTTGACGCCAGGTTTATGTCGAGCCCACTAGGACGAGGGTACTCGGTACCGGACCGCGTTGCTGCGGGGGATGTCACGGAGGATGTCACGGAGGTCCTGATCCGGACCGTGTCCCGGGCCCTGGCAATAATAAGGGGATATGTACAGGGGATAGAGTTTATCGTGACGCCACCTACGGTGTGTGGTCAGTAGAAGGGACCACCGCTGCTGCAGAACCTCCGGGGTGATGTTAGGCAGCTTAGATGGTACTGCTCTCTGTAGGTAGAAGCAACGTCCCCGGGGCAGTAGTTCTTATAGTCTATTGTGGATGTAATAGTAAGGGATGATAGTGGAGACGGGTTAAGGAACACACACTCACGTTTTGTAGTTTCCAAAGCTTTACTGCGATGTTGTTGCAGGTTATAGTCCACAGAGTCTGTACTGGGGCCGGGTTTCTCCCACCCCGTCCGGGTCCTCAGCTTCCTCGTGCTGCGCTGTGTGTGTCCTTGCTGCTGCTTCTAGCTTAGCTGAGGGCACTGTCTCTCTCTCTCTTTCTCTGCTGGTACCACCTGGCTAGGCAACTTGAGTCTTCTGTGTTGTACTGACCCCGCCGTGTTGCTTTGCTCTGGCACTGTGGTGGTCTATAGACTCCACTACTCCTGGATTCACTGTGCTGTGTGTGTCAGTCACAGTGTCGGATCCGGTGTCCGTTCTGTGCGCTTCTCTGGGGCGAGTGGTGATGGCACCCAAGCTCCCAGATGTGTTCCTCTGTCTTTTAGTTCTCCTCTCCTCAGACCCTAGCTAGGCCTGGAATAGAGCAGCAGATTGTGGAGAATCCTGTCGCAGCTTCTTTACACCACAATCTCTCTCTCTTCACAGTACTGCCTCGTACTGAAATAACTACTTCCTGGGGACCTGGAGTATATAAGAGAGCAGGTTGTGCTCCCCCTCCTGGTCCAGAGGTGCTAGTGTAAGTCAGTGTGTTGTGGAGAGGGAACCCGTGTGATGTTACTGTGGCACATTAACCCCTGGGGTGCCACCTAGAGGCATGGCCTATCGACACCGATATCGCCCCTGCGTCGCCTAATGTAAAGGGGCGATGTCGGTGCTACATTTCGCCTCTGAGTGGTCGTCTGGTTTCACATCAGTGCTCTGAAACCAGGCGAGCACTCATTGGCGATGTGTAGACATCGCCCCATGTAACAGGGGGACGGCGATCTGACAGGCGATGGGAGCCATGGGCTCCCATGTTACAGCATCACCTCTGGGGTTTCTTGACACCTCACCAAAAATAAAATCTGACAAAATTGGATCGGACCAAATCAGATGCCATTTAGTGCACATCCGATTCGGTCTGATCAATTTAACATGGGGCTGTATGGAGCAGGGTCCGAGGAAACATCTGATGTCTCCTCGGACCCGATTTTAGTGTACTGAGCATGCTCAGTACACTAAAATAGCTCCTAACAGGAAAGGATGGGGTTAAAAAAAAAAAAAACTATGCTCACCTATCCACGAGGCCCCCCGGCGTCTCCTGTGTCTCCCGGTATCTTGCTGTTCTCTGCTGACAGGACCTGCCGTGATGTCAGAGTCACATGACTGCCAGTAACCAATAACCGGCAGTCATGTGAGTGTGACGTCACGAGAGGTCCTGGCAGCACAGAACAGCAAGACACCGGGAGACACGGGACCGTGCAGGAGTCATGGACAGGTGAGAAAATATTGGAGGACCGGGGGCCAAAAGGAGAGGAGGGGGAGCACATTAAAAAACCGGGGGCCAAGAGGGGAGGACCGGGGGTGCAGAGAGGAGACACAGGGGACAAGAGGGGAGGAGGGGGAGCACATTGGAGGACCGGGGGACAAGAGGGGAGGAGGGGGAGCACATTGGAGAACTGGGGGCCAAGAGGGGAGGACTGGGGGTGCAAAGAGGAGACACAGGTGAGAAGAGGAGAGGACAGAGGGAGAGACAGTGACAGCTCAGGGAGCAAGGTGACAGGAAGGGGGCATCAGATAAAATGCCGGAATCGGATGCCTATTTGGCATCCGATTCCAGGCATCAGAAGAATCCGATGCTGTCCGATTTATATCGGACAGCATCGGATTTTACAAAAATCGTAGTCTGAAAATAGCCTAAAAGTATTGACACCCATGCAATTCTGTCAGATAATACTCAATTTCTTCCTGAAAATGATTGCAATCACAAATTCTTTGGTATTATTATCTTCATTTAATTTGTCTTCAATGAAAAAGCACAAAAAGAATTGTCCTGAAGCCAAATTGGATATAATTCCACACCAAACATAAAAAGGGGGTGGACAAAAGTATTGACACTGTTAGAAAAATCATGTGATGCTTCTCTAATTTGTGTAATTAACAGCACCTGTAATTTACCTGTGGCGCCTAACAGATGTTGGCAATAATTAAATCACACTTGCAGCCAGTTGACATGGATTAAAGTTGACTCAACCTCTGTCCTGTGTCCTTGTGTGTACCACATTGATCATGGAGAAAAGAAAGAAGACCAAAGAACTGTCTGAGGACTTGAGAAACCAAATTGTGAGGAAGCATGAGCAGTCTCAAGGCTGCAAGTCCATCTCCAAAGACCTGAATGTTCCTGTGTCTACCGTGCGCAGTGTCATCAAGAAGTTTAAAGCCCATGGCACTGTGGCTAACCTCCCTAGATGTGGACAGAAAAGAAAAATTAACAAGAGATTTCAACGCAAGCTGCCCTGCAGTCCGAGGGTACGACAGTGTCAACCCGTACTATCCGTCGGTGTCTGAATGAAAAGGGACTGTATGGTAGGATACACAGGAATACCCCACTGCTTACCCCGAGACATAAAAAAGCCAGGCTGTAGTTTGCCAAAACTTCCCTGAGAAAGCCTAAAACATTTTGGAAGAATGTTCTCTGGTCAGATGAGACAAAAGTAGAGCTTTATGGGCAAAGGCATCAACATAGAGTTTACAGGAGAAAAAAAGAGGCATTCAAAGAAAAGAACACAGTCCCTACAGTCAAACATGGCGTAGGTTCCCTGATGTTTTGGGGTTGCTTTGCTGCCTCTGGCACTGGACTGCTTGACCGTGTGCATAGCAATATGAAGTCTGAAGAATACCAACAAATTTTGCAGCATAATGTAGGGCCCAGTGTGAGAAAGCTGGGTCTCCCTCAGAGGTCATAGGTCTTCCAGCAGGACAATGACCCAAAACACACTTCAAAAAGCACTATGGCCGAGCACAGTTGAGCACGCGCTCTGCCAGTGAGAAACGCAAGTGAAACTGGCAGAGCGCAATGCGCATGCGCTTGGTCTTGACGCACCCGGAAACGCCCCGCGGGGCGTTTCCGGGTGCGTCAGAGCGGGCGCATGCGCCGTGCGCTCTGCCAGCTTCACTTGCGTTTCTCACTGGCAGAACGCACGCTCAGTTGTGCTCGTCCATAGGACAGAATGGGGGCACCGAACGCAGCTGAGTGCATAGGGGCACTAGGTCTGCGTTCCTGCACTAGGCTGCCCCAAGCCCTAAATGGCCCTGCGCTTGCATTTGCGCTGGCGCAGGGCAGGCAGGGCTGCCTAGCGCAGGAGCGCATAGATGTGAAAAGAGCCGCAATGTTTATTAAATTTAATAATGTTGACCCCCTTTACCTATTGCATGCGTGTCATTGAATAAAACTTCGGGCCTGTGATTTCACTTTGTATTCCATCTACAATATTTGCATTGTTTACAGGAATATTGATGTTGCATTGCCCCACTTTACCATTGACACCCTTTACCCTCGTGTCCTAAATGTAGTTGATCCAGGATTTTTTTCTGCTTGCACATTTGTAGTAAGGAAGCATTTTTTTAACCTAATGTGGAAATTTGGCTTCTTTCTCATTGTTTTTTTTCCCTTCCTCTGGATCACCGCTTTAGATGCTGAATATAGTTTTCACATAGTTTTCAATAAAACTTTAAAAATTGTTTATACCTATTTTTTAGATTTTAGTAACATATTTAAATCTAACACATTTATTTACTATGAATGCCTAAGCCCTGTACATTACTATATGGCAATGTTAAGTGGTGTAATCTCCAAACTCATACTCATTGCAATATGTAATAGGCGTAATGAAAATATTAATAAAAGCATGTAAAGTAGTATGCTTTTCCTGATATATATATTCCTTATATTGTAGGGCATTGCAGCAGGTATCTATGGTTACAGCCACTCAAAGTGGTAATAACTAGGAATGATTGAATCTGCTCGTTACTATTCGGTACTCGCCCCGTATTCAGGCAACTCAGTCCTCGTCGAGTATTTGTGTGCTCACCTCGCAAGATTTAAGTGTCCCACCCAGCTTGTTTGGCACCTGATTTTCAGCCACTAAACATGCTGGGCTTTCATGCCAATCACAGTAATATTGTAGCCATGCTGGTTGTAGCTTAAGGCACACGGGGCGAGGGACTCGCGCGAGTGCAATGCAAGGGAAACTCGCATTGCACTTGGACCAGTGTTGCCCTATCAGGCAGGGCACACTGGTGCGAGTCCCCCGCACATAACTCGCAATGCGAGTCAGAAGTGAGTGCAGTCACAGAATGCTATGACTGCACGCGATTCTGATGCGCGTGAGCACCATGTAAGTGTATGGGGGCAAGAAAATGTTGCCCCCATACAGCACACAGTGCGAGTGTGCAGCCAAAAACGCTTTAAACTCGCCGGCTGTCAAAGCCGGCAAGTTTAAAATGACCACTTTGCCAGTACAGTAAGCTATCATCTTGTACCGCTGTGACAGCAGCAGTGCAAGATGTTTAGCTAATACAATAATTATTGGTGTAAAATAATGTATTCTGGGAATATTTTAGTGATTAACCCCATCAGCACCGCATGTGTGCACAGAGGTTGCTGATGCGGCTCAAATCCCGGTGATGAAGGGGTTAATATGATGCTGGTGTGGTGGCATCAGGTATGTAGAGAGCGTCCTCACTCTCTGCAAACATGGTGTCATTACACCATGTGTGTGCAGGGGTTAATTGTTCTGTAAAATGGGTTAAAAGAACTGTCGGCTTTATAAATTCACTGAAAAAGCCGGCACTCTGTTATTGTCTATGGGGAGCTGCCCCCTCTGTGTGGTGCTGAATACTGCATACAGTAGACCCCATAGACAGTAACAGATTTCCGGCTTTTTCAGTGAATTTATAAAGTCGACAGTTCTTTTAACCCATTTTACAGAACAATTGACACCTGCACACACATGGTGTAATGACACCATGTTTGCAGAGAGTGAGGACACTCTCTACATACATGATGCCACCACACCAGCATCGTATTAACCCCTTCATCACCGGGATTTGAGCCACATCATCAACCTCTGCACACACATGCGGCGCAGAGGATGCTGATGGGGTTAATCACTTAAATAACCGCGGAATACATTATTTTACACCAATCATCAGTGTATTAGCTAAACATCTTGTACTGCAGCTGTCACAGCGGTACAAGATGATAGCTTACTGTTAGGTATAGCGGGAAATACAAACTAAGTTTCTATTCCCCGACAAATGCTGTCCGCGGTCATTCAGGACCATGGACAGCATCATCACACGCACCACACATGCACCTCACACTCGCAGCACACTTACATCAATACATGCAGGCACACTCACCACACGCACCACACTCGCACCACACACACCCACAAACACACATTACACTAGCATCACTATCGTGCATCAAAAATGCTCCATTTTTAATGCATGACAGTGTGCCTCCAGCCTTACTGTGATTTGCTGGCTCACCAGCATCATAGTGTCTATGTAACTTCTGCCACCACGATCTTGCGTACATTGCATCCAGAAAAAGTGTAGTGGCACAGGCGAGCAGCATGTGAGGAGACTGTTTCTGCCAACCAAATATAACACAACAGCTCTTTTAAGAGCTACATCATGTTTATGCTAGGTCACAATAGTGTAGGGAGAGTTTGTGGAGAAGGGACGGACAAAACATTAGTGTTCCTGTATCTCCACATTAAAACAACATCTCTTTTTAGAGCTAAATTTCCAGCACACATTGCATACTATATAATAGAGTATTTGCCTTTTCTGGTGTCCTTTAAAAAACACTGCTCCTTTCACCCCCTGTAATTTTTGGAGTCACACTTTGCTTAGCCTGTGCCAAAAAGTCCTGAATATTAATAGGGCCCTAGTGATCTATTTAAATCCTGTCCTTTAAAAAGCAGTGGTCTTTTTAGCCCCGGTAATTTTTGGGGTCACATTTTGCTTGGCCTCTGCCAATAAGTTCAACATACATATTAATAGTGTCCTAGTGAGCAATTGAAATCCTGTTAAATACAGTATGTGCATTTTCTACTCTCCTTTGAAAAGCTCTGGTCCTTCTGGCCCCTTTAATTTTTGGAGTCACATTTTCCTTGGCCTGTGCCAAAAAGTCCCAAATATTAATAGGGTCCTAGTGGGCTATTTAAATCTTGTCAAATAGAGTATTTGCCTTTTCTTGTGTACCTTAAAAAGCACTGGTCCTTCTGCCCCTGTAATTTCTGGGATGACATTTTGGTTGGCCTGTGCCAAAAGTCCAAAATATTAGTAGTGTCCTAGTGAGAAAGTGAAATTCTGTGAAATAAAATTTGTGCATTTTCTGCTCTCCTTTAAAAAGCCCTGGTCCTTCTGTCCAACTGTAATTTTTGGGGTCACATTTTGCTTGGCCTGCACCACAAAATCCAAAATATTAACAGTGTCCTAGTGAGCTATTTACGTCCTGTCAAATAGAGTCTCTAGTAGCTGAGAATAGTGTAAGGAAAGTTTTTGGAACAGGGGCAGAGAAAACAGAATAGCATTCCAGTACCTGCATATTAGAACAACATCTCCTTTTAGAGATAAATTTCAGCACACATTGCATACCGATTTTCGGCTACTGCTGTGAGCGGGATGACATCACAGTCAGGTTCGCCTCAGGTCACAGCCCAGCCTTTTTGCTGTAGCTAACCTGAGGTGAACATGACTGTGACGTTACCCCTCTCACAGCATTAGCCAGAAATCAGTTAGTTTTCAGTCCCGCCATGATAGGACGTCGCAGAGGATCATGGATGGTTTCTGTTGGAGTAATAAAGATGGAAACAAGGAATGTGATTGTGTTTTTTTTCCAAATAAATTATTTTTCATGGTGTGGTGTATTATTTAATATTTACTTATAGGTTCCTAATGGCTGAGTCTAACATTGGCCCAACATTATGAACCTCGGGTTTAGTGCCAGCTCGCATTAAGCCCTTTTTACCCAGTTTGCCACCGGCACCAGGGCAACTGAGTTGAGTACAGTGACAGAAAATGGCACTTCTATGAATATGCCATTTTCTGGGGTGGCTGTGGGCTGCAATTTGCAGCAGGGGGGACCAAGAACATTTGGGCTTTCCCACGCTGAGGATTCCAGTTTCCAGCTGCCTAGTTGTACCTGGGTGGAAACCAAAAATACAGTGAAGCGCACTCCCATTTTCAAAAATGATTTATCATAATTTTATTTATTTATTTACAGTTTTGCTACAGTATTTGTACCTTTCCTGATGTCTTTTTGGACCTCTAATTTCAACCTTGGATCTATGCAATGTTTTCATCTCGTGGATTGCGACGTTCCTGCACGCTGGTCTGCTGTGGGATGGAAAATGCAGCACACCCCACACTTTCTACTGCCGCTGGGCACACAGCATATGGTTTTCACCTGGATCCTCCACTACCACTCACAAGTCCCCTGCTGGCATGGCCACTTTGGGGTACGCTATATGGTCCATCTCAGCTAATACTACCGATGGATGTATGCTGTTACCCACAGCCTGTGTCAGTGATACAGCCATATGTGCTCGGTGGAGAGCACCGTATACAATATGCCACGGAGAGGCCTCGTGGGATGGATGGAATCACTGATCGGAGGGTTGTCCCTAGGTCTGTCGCTAAACGAGTAGTGTATTCAAGGAGTCGTCTTCTGGAACTGCGCAGGACAAAGTCTTCTCCAGCAGTTGCAATACCACATGTTCCACGGGAAATGAGGAGACCTTTCAGAGGTTGCAGAGCAGGCAAGAAGATCAAGTCCTGGAGGAGAAGGTTTAAACCTGCGGTTTCATCCATCATCATGGGTAATGTACGATCGCTTGGTAACAAGTAGGATGAACTTCTGGCTCTGTGTAAGACCCAGAAGGAGTTCAGGGAATGCAGTCTCATGTGCTTTACAGAAACCTGGTTGCATGAGGACGTCCCAGATTCATGTGTGTCGGTACCAGGGTTTCATATGGTTCGGGCTGACAGGGACAGAGTGAAGTGCGGTAAGAAGAAGGGTGGAGGAGTGATACTGTACATTAACAACAGATGGTGTAATCAGGGGCATGTAACAGTAAAGGAGAGACATTGTTGCCCAAACATTGAACTATTAGCAGTGGGCCTCAGGCCTTACTATCTGCCTAGAGAATTCTCTCTTGTTATTGCAGTGGTGTCGTATATACCACCATCTGCAAATCCAGAGGCAGCTGGGGAAGTACTGTCTGGGGTGATTGCCCGGCTTCAGACGAAACACCCTAACTCTCTAACTGTCATCTCTGGGGATTTTAATCGAGCCAAGATCTCATTACCAAAGTTCTATCAATATGTCAAATGTTCTACACGGGACAATTATATATTGGATCTCCTCTATGCCAGTGTTAAGGATGCTTACTCATCATCTGCATTGCCCCCCCTGGGGAAATCTGACCACAACCTCATACTATTGTCTCCAGCCTATCAACCAGTTGTCTGCAAACAACCAGTGACAATTAAACAGATAAGGAAGTGGTCTCCCGCAGCAGAGAAGAGGTTACAAGACTGCTTTGATTGCACAGACTGGGAGGTGTTATGTGCCAGGGAACATAATGATGATGTTAATGAGGTTACCGGGAGAGTTACTGATTACATCAACTTTTGTACTGACAATATTGTAACTATTCATGAGATTTGGTGTTATGCAAACAATAAGCCTTGGATTACAAAGGAATTGAAACATCTACTAAACAGGGAAAAAAAAGCTTTTAAAAGGAAAGAGAAGGAGGAGATGAAAATTGTACAGCGAGACTTAAAGGGGAAAATTAAGATTGCCCGTGAAGCATTCAGAATTAAATTGGAAAATAAATTGTCACACAACAACTCCAGAGAAGTGTGGGCTGGAATGAAGCTATTGACTGGGTTTAAGGCAAGGGCAGATCAGGGGGGTGGGGGGCTGATCATGGCTAATGAGATGAATGAGTTTTTCAACAAATTCAACGATAGATGTGCAATGTCAAAAAGGGAGAAGGCCGGGGAGCGACAAGCAATATCAACTGGGAGGAGGAAGTTGGAGACTTTCTTGATCTCAGAAAATGATGTGAGGGAATAGTTTAGTAAGCTGGTCATTGGTAAAGCAGCAGGGCCTGATGGTATCTGTCCACGTGTCCTCAGAGTGTGTGCAAATCAGTTGTGCACTGTCTTCCAGCACCTGTTTAACTGGAGCTTACAATCACAGAGAGTACCAGTTCTATGGAAGATTTCTTGCCTGGTGCCGGTTCCCAAGACTACCTTCCCGAGCTCCCATAACGACTATAGACCGGTGGCCTTAACATCGCATGCGATGAAGTCCTTGGAGAGAATTGTACTTGCCTACTTGTGTCCGAGGGTGTCTGCTTTTATGGACCCCCTTCAGTTTGCGTATCGGCAGAGTCTAGGGGTGGACTATGCTGTAGCATATCTGCTACAAACAGTACATTCCTTTTTGGAAAATGATGGAACCACTGTACGTGCCATGTTCTTCGATTTCTCTAGTGCATTCAAGACCTTACAGCCACTATTATTACGTAAACAGCTGGTTGAAATGGCGGTTGATGAGGGACTAGTGAATTGGATCCTTGATTACCTGTCGGACAGGCCACAGTTCGTAAGGTTGGGGGCGGCCGTATCGGATAGTGTTCGGAGCAGTGTTGGAGCCCCTCAGGGAACGGTGCTGTCGCCATTCCTTTTTACGTTATACACAGCTGATTTTCAGTATAAATCAGACCTTTGTCACCTTCAGAAGTACTCTGATGACTCAGTGATAGTCGGAGGTATTGAGAGAGGCCGGGGGGAGGAGGAATACAGAAGGGTGGTCTCGGACTTTGTTGACTGGTGCCAGGCTAACCATTTAGAACTCAACGTAAAGAAAACCAGGGAGTTGGTGTTGAGTTATGGAAGGTGCATGAAGGATTGCTTACCTATCACTATTGATGGTCAGGATGTGGAGATGGTGGAGAATTTCAAATATTTGGGGTTCACCTGGACAGCCAGCTTGATTGGAGGTGCCATATGGAGAAGGTTTGCAAGAAAGGGATGAGTAGACTTTACTTCCTAAGGAAGTTAAGGTCGTTTAATGTGTGTAGCAAAATGCTTGAAATGTTCTACCAATCTATTGTGGCGAGTGCAATCTTTGCTGCAATAATATGCTGGGGTAGTAGTGTGCGCACAGCTGACGCTAATAAGCTGAATAAACTTATCAAGAAGGCTAGTGCGGCGGTGGGTCTACAACTTAGGACTTTCGAGGAGGTATTAGAGGATAGAATTAATAAGAAATGCAAGGCTATAATGAGCAACAATACACACCTGCTCTCTGAACTGTTTGCGAAGCAGAAGAGCACATTCAGCAAGCGTCTAATCCAACTAATGTGTAAAAAGGAAAGATACAGAAAATCGTTTGTTATAATCAAGAAAATCGTTTGTTCCGACAGCTGTGGGGATGTTTAACAAATGTATAAGTGTAAAGCGTCCCAAGACTATGTGAAGTTCTAAGGGTATGGGGGGAATAGGTGAGGTACATGTACCAGTCTACCCACATCTGCTGTCCATATAGACTTATTTTGTAAAGTGTGAAATGTTCTTGATCTTTGTTCTGCTGCTGTAATACTGTAATTTCTTCCGGGATCAATAAAATTTATCCTATCTTATCTTATCTTATCTTATTTTTACACTAATATGATGTCAGTTTTGTTACCATACTGGTAACCAATCACAGACGCAAGCAGAGGGGTGGGCGGGGCTAAATCTGACTTTAACCTCTTTGTGATATTGGACATACTGGATACATCCAGCAAACCTTTCCGTTCCCAACATTGGACGTATCCAGTATGTCATGGCAGTCTCCCGGGCACCGTGGCTGTGCCCATACAATTACCGCCAGGTCTGCAGCTGATTTGACAGCTGAGACCCATGTGCCATGCTGCTTCTGGCAGTGTAATCCCTAAATGCTGTGATCAATGCAATCGCAGCATCTAGAAGGCAGGGAGAGGAATCACGATCCTCTCCCAAGCGATCAAGACTCCGTGACATAAACATGGGGACCAATCTCTGCCATGGTGGCCCAGGGTTATTTCCATGACAACCCCTGGGTCACCTGACTATGGAAAGCCTCATGCACCATGCTAATGTATGGAGCATGAGGCAGACTGTCAGAGCTGCGAGCAGCTGCATGCAGCGCTGACACTCACATGCAATCCAATACAGTGCTGATGCACTCTAGTGGACTGTATGTGACCAGGTCATCACAGAGGATCATGGAGAGTTATTATGGGGGGTAATAAAGTTGGCACAAGAGGGTTGTGTCTCTGTTCTTTTCTAAATAAATATTTTTTGTCTGTGTGGTGTATTATTTTTTATTACTTAGAGGTTCATACTGGCTGGGTCTAATGTTGGCCTGACAGTATGAATCTCGGGCTTAGTGCCAGCTAGCAATACATAGCTGACATTTACTCCTTATTACCGAGCTACACAGCAGCCGGAAAAGTTGAGTATAGCACCAGGAAATGGCACTTCTATGAATGAGCCATTTTCTGGGATGGCAGCAGGCTGCAATTTGCAGCATGGGTGGCCCAAAATGCTGGGCCTCTACACGCTGAGGATTCAAACCCACAGCTGCCTAGTTGTACCTGGCTGGAATCCAAAAATACTGCAAAGCCCCACTATATTTTTTTTCATTGTTTCACAAAATAAATAAGCAAAAAGTTCCTAGCTGTATTTTGATTACCAACCAGGTAAAGCTAGGAAGGTGGTGGTTGGTGGCAGCCCATACCTGCCTGTTGTATCTGGCTGGCAACTAAAAATACGGCGAAACTCCACGTAATTTTTTTTTTTATTAATTCAAGAAATAATTAAAAATAAAGATCTCTACTTTATTTTTGATTACCAGCCAGGTAAAATTAGGCGGATAGGGGTGGATGGCAGCCCATACCTGCCTGCTGAACCTGTGCTGGTGACCAAAACTACAGCGGAGCCCCACGTCACATTATGAAATCTTGAAACACTTTTCTTATTTTCAAAATCTGCATGAAAAAATGCAGCAGAACCACTGTTTTTTCATCATACTGCCAAAAAAAGAAAAAGGGGAATAAAAATGTGATCACTAGTGGCATGTAAATAAAAATTGTATCACTGGAAAAGGCATCTTGCCCAGCAAAAACTAGCTGCCACACAGTTCAGGCAGCAAAAAAAAAAAAATGTTACAGCTTTCAGAATACAGAGATGCAAAAACAATTCTTTTTTTTTTCTATTAAATTGTTTTATTGGTGTAAGGCTGCGTTCACACACAATGATTTTGTGAAAACTGTTTTTAGGGCAAAAGTGCACCAAGAACGGATCCTCACAGAACGCAGTGTTCTATGTGTGAATGGCCTGTGCTTTTTTGCTGCGCTTTTACATACTTCGCCGCACTCCCTCTCTGACCACGGGTGTCTTCTCCTAACCTGCTGGGCCCGCAGTGAGCGGCGGGCTCTAGGACCCTGCAGCACCATATGACCGGTGACGTCGCCTGGTCACACGGTGCTATGTAAGGTCCTGTGCAAGGTCCTACAGCGCTGGTATGAAGAGACCTCCGGGGGAACGGCGGCTAGATGAGTAAAAAGCTTGCTGAAAAAAACTGAAAGAATTAACATGTTCATTCTTTTTGCGGATGCGCTTTGCAGCGCAATGTGCATCCACGAGATGGACCATGTGAATGGAGCTGCGTTTCAGTTATTTACGCAGCGCTAAATAGTGCTGCGTAGATGCCAAAAATACGCTGTGTGTGAACGCAGCCTAAATGCTGTAAAACAAAAAAAAATATATAATTTATTTATTGCTGTGTTTGTACTGTCCAGAGAATAAAGCTGTCTTATTACTTTACAATACGGTGAATAGTGTAAGAAAATAAAAATAATTTCTGAATTTCTGTTTCTTCTTGATTCTGCCTCACAAAAAGCGGAATAGAAACCGCTCAAAAAACATTATGTGGCCAAAAATGGTACCAATAAAAACTCCAACTCATCCGGCAAAACTCAAGCTCTCACATGACTCTGTCAGCAGAAAAATAAAAAACTGCAGCCTTCAAAATTCAATGATGCAAAAATCTATTATTTTGTAATAATGTGTTTTTAGCGTGATAGTAGCCAAGCCTACAAAAATACTATATGAATCTGGTTTCACTGTGATTGTACCAATCTGACAAATAAAGCCGCCTAATCACTTACAACAGTGTAAAAATAGTAGCAAAGCCAATTATTCAACTGATGTTGATTTTGTCAATTTTGCTTCCCAAAGATCGCAGTACGGCGCAGCTCTCATTTATACTGCGCTGTACACTGAGCTCTTTAACCGGCGATTATGTGTAAATCTCTGAAATACGTGATTCAAACAAAATTCACAAAGGAAAGTTCACTTTAATGGCAGATGGATTCATTGTGACTTGTGATCTGGCTGTGCCCATCCTTTTATGCATAATTTTTAGGCGTGCACAAGAGTGCGATCAACCACAATTTTGTGTGTTTTGAAAAGAAGGACACCACTGAACAGAGGCCAAATTGAGCCCAGAGTAACTCTGCTGCCTCATCAGTGAGTGGATCCATTGGGGACTTTATCTGAATCACGTATTTCAGAGATGGAAACTCAAATGTATGTGTTCAGGATAGAGCACAGGAAAAATGTGGACTGATCCAAAATGTTCTGTACCCAAATCACTACCAATAGGATTCAACTCAAGCCACAAAAATACAAGTCTCCACCAAGGTCTGTCATCTGTTGGTGGACATGGTACCCCCAAACCATTTCAGTTAAATCTGAAATGCAATATGGCGCTCCTTCCTTTCTTTGCAGTCTATGTCAAAAGTTGTTTTCAATCATATTTGAGATATCAATGTACTCAAGAGACTTTGCATAACAAATTGTTTGGTGCAGTTTCTCCAGTTGCCCTTGTGAAAATACAAAATTTGGGGCTAAAATATTTCTGTGGGAAAAATGTGATTTTTTTTCTTCTCACAGCTCAATATTCTAAAAGTCTGTGAAGTACCTGGGGTTAAAGGTGCTCACAAGACACCTACATAAGTTTCTTGAGTGGTCTAGTTTCCAAAATGGAGTCAATTGTGTGGGGTATCCACTGTTTAGGCACATCAGGAGCTCACCAAATGTGACATGGTGTCTGCTAATTATTCCACCAATTTTAAGTTTAAATGTTGTTTCTTCCCTTCCGAGCCCTGTCGTGCACCCAAACAAGGATTTTCTGCCACATATAATGTATCAGCATACTCAGGAGCAGGGGCGTAAATGCAGCACTATAAAATTGAGGTACATTTCCTCCCGTTACCCTAGTGAAAATAAAAAAAATTTAAGCTTGAAGAACATTTTTGTGGTGAACATTTGATTTTTTTTATTTTTATGGCCAAACTATGCAGTGAAGCTCAATGTGCTTACCACACATCTAGAAAAACTTCTTGAGTCAAAATGGGGTGACTTGTGGGGGGTTTCAATGTTTTAGGCATATCAGGGGCTCACCAAACGTGACATGGCATCAGCCAACTATTCCAGGGATCTAGTTCCCAAAATTAGGTAATTTGTAGGGGGTTTCAACTGTTTAGGCCCATCAGGCTCTGCAATTGCGGTATGGCATCTGTTAACTATTCCAGCCAATTATCCGCTTGAAAAATCAAATGACACTACTTCTCTTCTGAGCCCTGCCGTGCAACCAAACAGTAGTTTTTTACCAATCTAGCTCATGGGTGTACTGAGGAAAAATTCCACAACAAACTTTGGTGTACATTTTCTCCTGTTACCCTTGCGAAAAAGCAAAATTTGGTGCTAAACTAATGTTTTTAAATATAAAATTAAAATGTTAATTTTTTTCTTCCACATTGCTTTAGTTCTTGTTAATCACCTGAATGGTTCATAAACTTCTTAGATAAGGTTTTGAGCAGTCTGAGGGGTCCAGTTCTTAGAGTGGTGTCACTTTCAGGTATTTTTGTCATGTAGGGCTCTGAAAGTCACTTAAAATTTGAAGTGGTCACTAAAAAAGTGTACATTTTGATGGAAATATGAGAAATTGCTGATGAACTTTGAACCCTTCTAACTTTCTAACAAACAATTGCTTCCAATGTTGTGCTGATGTAAAGTAGACATGTGGGAAATGTTATTTATTAACTATTTTGTTTGACCTACCTCTCTGGTGTAACAGTATAAAAATTCAAATTTTGAAAACTGCAAAATTTCAACATTTTTGCCAAATTTCTATTTTTTTTCACAAATAAGCACAAAAAATACTGTCCCATATTTATAACTAACATGCAGCCCAATATGTCACAAAAAACATTCTTGGAATCACTGGGATTCTTTCAAGCGTTTGAGTTACTACCTCATAGGCTGAAGGCTCACTGTCATGCATCAAAAACGGAGCGTTTTTGATGCACGACAGTGATGCGGCTGCAGTATGAGCGGCAGCAGTCACAGCACAGTTAACTCCTTGCTTTTATGCTGCTGTGATCGTCCACAGTCTCACTGACTCATCACACAGCACGGGGAGCGCACTTCCACCCCCTACTGTGTAATGTAGCCGAGCTAATTCAGTTCAAGGAGAAGAAAGAAGACAGAAGAGAGAAGAAAGAAGAGAGAAGACCTGGATCGTTGGAGGTCTGTAAATGAGAGTAATAAAGATGGAGTCCCTAATGGTGTCTGTCTCTTTATTTCTAATTATTTTTTCTCTGTGTGGTGTCTTTTTTTAACCCTTTATTGGAGATTCTTAATGGCTGGTTCAAAATTGGCCTGACATTAAGAATCTCAGGCTTAATACCAGCTGAAAAAACAAAGCTGGTATTAACCCCTTTATTACCCAGCGTGCCACTGCCACCAGGGCTGTTGGAAGAGCCCGGTAAGTAGAGATGAGCGGTGTTCTAATCGAATTGTTCGCCAATCTCAAATTCGAGCTGTTTTGGGCGGTGTTCAAATCATTCGATGAATTCGAACAATTAGCTTGAAATTCCCTAGGTTCTAGGTTATGATCGATAACGCTTCGATCACCAAAAGCTTAATCCTCCTAACCCTAACCCTAGCCCTAATACTGCAAATGAATGTTAATATCCAGTTTGTGTGTATAGTGTGCAGGGAGGATGTATCAGAGCTGCTGCAATAATAATGTCGATCTCCATTTTTTTTTCTCCTAAAGCATATACAGTGGGGCAGTTCAGGCTGCTAGCCAATCACAGTCCCACACTGCAAAGTGCTTTTTTTCAAACAATCAAGGTGATCATTGGCTGTCTATGTCTCACATGTCCTAGCCCTATAAGACCCGGCCATTTTAGCAATCGCCACTATTTGCTCATAGCTGCTGCAGAGTGTCATACGGCACCGCTGCTGCTGTGTGCGCGTGCTAAACAGTGCAAACTGTACATTGTGTTCTCAGTCAGCAAGTACAAAGTTAGATAGATAGGTTTAGGGAGTAGGGACTGGAGGGAGTGTGCGAATGTTAGTAATATCTGCCCTTTTGAGGGCAGCTCCATAGGAGTAGCGATTAGGGACTAGGGACTAGTATTCTATCAGCCCTTTTCAGGGCTACTTCATAGAAGCAGGGACTAGTTTTAATTTCAGCCCTTTTGAGGGCTAGGTTAGAGCAGTCTCTATTAGTTTTTGCCAGGCAGGTGTGTGCCAGTGCTGTGCAAGCGTTTTTCACAGCATCTGGCCACAGTCATCTAGATCTTTGAATCCTTTAGGGCAGGTAATATAGCACTGCTGTGAAGAAAGCTACACCACCTGTCTTAATGACGTTTTTTTATTTGCTGCAGCTAGTCCAGGCAATTTGTTCGTGTTAGGGCCGCTTCACAATGCGGCGTGATCTGGTCCTGTTCTGTCCGGGAGGACTCTGACAGCCGCGGACCGGATCAGCACACAGGACTGGGGGGCTATTATGCCCTCCGGTCCTGTGTGCAGCGCACGCATCTGCAGCCACTGACAGGTCAGGACTGCGACGTCCGCGGTCCTGACTTATCAGCAGCGGGAACTGCGTGCTCTGCACACAGAACCGGAGGGCATAATAGCCCCCCAGTCCTGTGTGCTGATCCGGTCCGTGGCTGTCAGGGTCCTCCCGGACCGGATCACGCTGCAGTGTGAAGCGGCCCTTTGTAGCAGTGTCCCACAGTGGTGTAGCCCACTTGTTAAAGAAGCTACACCGCCTGTGTAGTTCCAACTAATTTTTTACTGCACCTACCAAACGTGTCAGTTTTGGACTAGTAGCAGTGTTCACAAAACCATTACTGTAGGCCACTTGTAATACTACTAAGTACACCTTCAGTGTACTTCCTTCTAGTAATGTTTAACTGCACCTTGCCCAGGTCTCACTTCGGGTCAAGTAGCAGTGACCACTGCTTGATTTACATCAAGCTTTTTTTTGGCCAACAACTGCACAGTTCCCAATTTTGTAACATACGAAATGAGTGGCAAAAGGCCTGCTGATGGTGGAAAGGGGAGTAGGCATGGTGGAAAGGGCAAAAAACTTTGTGTCCGAGGGGTAGATGCTAAAGCTACATTATCGTCAGCTGAAGAAAGACAATCTTCCAGCCAAAGTAAGATGTCTACTTCTTTACGTGGCCAATCGGATATGATCCCTTTCTTTTACAGACATGAGCATCGGTACCACTTGTAAATGAGGCACAAAAACAGCAGGTGCTTGAATGGATCGCAACTGCTCCATCAAGTGGTCTCTCCTCCACCTCAACTACTACATCACAATCCCTCCAGTCATCTGAGGTGTCAGCCCAATTGCTCTTCATTCTTACCACCTCCCAAGTCTCCAGCCGCCCTACTGAGTCTGGGGTAACAGACATGGTTGAGTCTGCAGAGCTGTTCAGTCACACAATAGCCAGGGAATCAGAGGTCTGCTCCAAAGCTGGAGTGAGTCCAGATGAGGAAATGATCTGCCCTGATGCCCAGAAGCTTTGTGAGTCAGATCCAGGCCAGGCCCCAAAGGAAGAAGGTTCTGACCTTCGTGTAGACCCTCATTCCCTATCAGTAACTACACTTGGTGGACACAAGGAGGATGATGCTAATGAGACTCAGATACCGGATTTGATTGAAAAATTAAGTTTTAAGTCAAAGCAAGAAGCGGTTTTCTCTGAGGACGAGGGGTGTGAGAACACAGAGGATGATGATGAGGTTGGTGATCCCACTTACTGTCAACCCACAGTCGATGAGGTTAGCAGAGGTAGTGGAGGAGGATGCCACTGACGACGAGGTTAGTTTGCGCCTTCCTGGACATAGACGAAGTACTGGAAGCATGTCAACAACTGCATCCACAGCCACATCTCTGTCTCTGAGCAGAAGTCGTGATGGCTCTGCAGATCGCATCGGCTCTAAGCCTTGCCTAGCCTGGACCTTTTTTCACATCGCCAAGGATCTCCCAACTCATGTCGTCTGCAAGATTTGTCACCAATCTCTGAGTAGAGGCCAAAAACTTAGTAGCTTGAGTACTTCATGTATGAACTGCCACATGGACATTAAGCACAAGTCGCAGTGGGAAGCTCACTGTGCTAGTATGCGGGCAAGCGGGGCAGGCCTACCACCATGTGCCCCATCAAGTGCATCCGTGTGCTCTTCATCATCTGTGACTGTGGGGACAGTTGTCACACAGGATTTTGGACGCAGACATTCCACCTCTTTACCCGCAACAGGCAGTGTGATTGGCAGGTCGTCACTTGGTTTTCAAGTGGACAATGCTGCAGGTGTTAAGCTCTCACAGACATCAAGAGCAGCACCTTTGGATGAAGGCAACATTACATCTTCGCCTGCACCTCCCTCACAGACCTGCAGTTTGCCGGGGACACCCTATTCAACCCCGTCTCAGCACAGCAGACAGCCCTCCATCCCTCAGATGTGGACAAGTAAAAGACTGTTTCCTCCTAGCCATGAGAAGCCTAAGTGCTTGAATTTCACCATCTGCAAGCTGTTGGCTACAGAAATGCTGCCTTTCCGCCTGGTGGACACAGAGGATTTTAGAGACCTTATGTCCATCGCAGTGCCCCAGTACCAGATGCCCAGTCGCCACTACGTTTTCAAAAAAAGTGTGCCTGCGCTACACCAGCAGGTCGCAGACAACATCACTGCTTCCTTGAGAAACTCAGTGTGTCACAGGGTACATTTCACCACAGACATTTGGACCAGTAAGCATGGACAGGGGTGTTACATGTCACTGTCTGGGCACTGGTTAACTATGGTGAGAGCTGGAGAAGGGTCTGCTGTCCAAGTCTTGCCATCTCCACGAGTTCTGTGTCCATCCTTTGTAGGTAGAAGTTCCTCCACTGCTTCTGCCTCCTCAACCTCGTCTCGGTCCTCCACCCAAAGCCTGTCTGGTAATGCCACCCACATTGTAACTACACAGGAGGAATCCTGCACACCTCTTTACTATGCTGGCAGCAGGCCTCAACGCCATCAGGCGGTCTTTACCCTGAAATGCCTGGTAAATGTGAGTCACACAGCTGATGAGTTGTGGTCAGCTCTGGCGACTGAGTTTCAGCAATGGTTGTCTCCACTCAACCTGCAGCCAGAGAAGGCCGTGTATGACAATGCTGCAAACCTGGGTGCGGACCTTCGCCGGGGCAATATCACACACGTGCCTTGTATGGCTCACGTCTTGAATCTGGAATCCCGCAGCTCAACGACTTGCTTTACTCCAGAAGTCTTTCGGTTTGCCCGTTCACCGGCTGACATGTGATGTGCCGACACACTGGAATTCTACTCTGCACATGTTGCAGTGACTGTGGCAGCACGGCAGAGCCCTGGTGCAATTAATTATGACGTATAGCATGGGCCAATGAGATTCAGAGGTGGGGCAGATCACGCTGCAGGAGTGGTCTCAGATCAAGGACCTATGCACCTTTTTGCACAGTTTTGAGATGGCAACAAAGATGTTTAGTGGTGACGATGCCATTATCACCATGACTATTCCGGTCATCTACATGCTGGAGTATACTCTAAACAATATTTGGAGTAATGTGGTGGGACAAGAGGAGGTGGAGGAAGTACAGGAGGAGTCCTATGCGGAAGGGATGACAACATCTCCAAGGTCCTCACGGTTGGCAGCACCAATAAGGCAGGCATGAGAGGGTGGTGGAGACGGATTAACGAGGGCGCATGTTAGCAACCAAACTCTTGAGGAAGGTGCGGGAGCCCAGAAAGAAATGGAGGACAAACAGGCGATGGGTATGGAAGACTCAGCAGATGAGGGAGACCTTGACATTTCTGTTGTGCGAGGTTGGGGGGAGAGGGCAGAGGAAGCAAGCATGATTCTCACCTCCCCACCACCAACACAACAAGAACTTGGTCCTCCTGGATGCGCAAGACACATGAGTGCCTTCTTGCTGCACTATCTGCAACATGACCCTCGGATTGTCTGAATTAGAAGCAATGCCGGCTACTGGGTTG
Source organism: Allobates femoralis (assembly GCA_033576535.1). NCBI lineage: Eukaryota > Metazoa > Chordata > Amphibia > Anura > Aromobatidae > Allobates > Allobates femoralis. Next base: position 374,904,620 of record JARQOC010000003.1, read on the forward strand.
CCACACTCTTAGATCCCCGGTACAAGACCAAATCTGCAGAAATAATTCCTGCCATACAAAGTGACGCATGCATGCAGGAGTATACTGGGAATAACATCACCAAATACTCAGCACCTCCACAAGGCCTTACAGATACTGAAGTAAAACTCACCAAATAATCATCATCTGAACATGGCCTTACAGATACTGAAGTAAATCTCACCAAGTTCTCGTCTGAGCATGGCCTTACAGATACTGAAGTAAAACTCACCAAGTTCTCCTTGTCTGAGCATGGCCTTACAGATACTGAAGTAAATCTCACCATATAATCATCATCTGAACATGGCCTTACAGATACTGAAGTAAAACGCACCAAATAATCATCATCTGAACATGGCCTTACAAATACTGAAGTTAAACTCGCCAAATACTCATCATGTGCATGATGTCTTACAAATACTGGAGTAAAAACTGATTTTGGAAGGGCATGACATGTCTATATCTGTGTCTCCTCCCCCTTTTACTTGTATATCTCTTTTCTTTTGGCATTTTTTTGTGTACTTGTCACTTTTCCATGTGCTTGTTGTATCTTGTGAGTAGGTTGTCACCTTTTTGACACTTTAGAAGGTGTTTTCTATGGGTTTGTATGGGTGTTTTCACATCTAAGGATGGTGTGCATTTTGATTAATTTGCGTTTCTAGGCGTTTTTACCGCTAAAAACACATAAAAACTCTAACGTTTTTGGTCCCATTGATTTTAATGTAAACGCATGTAAAAACGCATGCAAAAACACATGAGCGTTTTCAAAAACACAAAACGCATGCGTTTTTGCAAACGCCGCACTAGACGCATTTCCCGACGTTTTGTACAGCATTGGCAAAAACGCATGCGTTTTGCGTTTTTGAAAACGCTCATGGGCTTTTGCATGCGTTTTTACATGCGTTTCCATTAAAATCAACGGGGCCAAAAACGCTAGCGTTTTTAGCAGGAAAAACGCCTAGAAACGCAAATTAAGCAAAACGCACACCACCCTTAGATGTGAAACAGGCCTATGTGTTTGTGTTTGCCTGCCATTGTTTTCAATGGAATTTGACGGTGTTTGACGGTGTTCGACGAACATTCGACGAACAACCCCCAATTCGGTGAATCGAATCGAATTCGAACACTAGTATGGTGGCTCATCTCTACCGGTAAAGTGCCTGGAAATGGCGCTTATTATTAATGCGCCATTTTCAGGGGCGGCTGTGGGCTGCTATTCTTTAGCGGGGAGGGGGGCCCTATAACAATGGGCCCTCACCCTGCTGAGAATACCAGCCCTCAGCAGCCTAGTTTTACCCTGGCTGGCAATTAAAAATAGGCCCCGGAAGTAACAGCGGGAGACTATTAAGCTTGATCTAGCTATTCAATCCATGCTAACTTTTACCAGAATAGTGCTACAAACTCGCACAGTGTGCTGTCTAGGTCACCCATAGATTTGCATTGCATTTGCTGCGACTGCACTTGCTTCTGACTCGCAATGTGAGTTTAGAACATCAAAAGGTTCACTCATTTCTAGTAGAGATACTGTATACTCCAAATGACTTGAAGCATTATTTGCAGAAAAAGTTGGCACTACAAAGTATTGACTGAGGGTGCTGAATACAAATGCATGTCAGAATTTTCAGATTTATATTTTTATATGAGAAAGTAATAGCCTCACAGCTAGCAGTTAAACAAAATTATCCCTTCTTTGAGGTCCATGCCAGGTTTGCTTATCAGACAATGATTAGTGTTACTTATTGACTGCCTTGTAGTATGGAAGTGCTGCTGCTGTGGTCTGAATTAAGCCTTTTTTTTCCTGCTCTCAATGTGGAGAGAGGAACCTAATGAGCATGAGCTGAGAGTGCGGGTGTGTGTGATGAATATGACCCATACTTAGGTGAGCTGAGGGGTGTGTCTGGGCTGGCTGCTCCCCACCTCTCAGCCAAAAATGGGTCAGATCACATCCACCTATTGTTGCTGATTCAGTTCACTTCTGGCCTGTGACCTAGTGTGAGCAGACGCTGATCTGAAGCTGCTGTGTTTTTTTCCCCGAAGCCGCTATGTCAACATGAGCTTTTGCACACCTGGTGGGGGACTCTCTCAGGAGGTGTCTACCCTGCAAAACCAAGTGATGCATCAGCTTCAAGAAGCGGTTGGGTATCTGGCTGCGGTTCACACTCTGGCTGTACCAGAACCCAATATCTCCATCCCTGACCGATTTTCATGAGAGAGAGAAACATTTTTTGTGCTTAGTGAAGCGTGCAAATTATATTTCAGGCTGCGTCCTCATTCTTTGGGGAGCGAGGAACAGCGTGTGGGGATTATACTCTCCCTTCTTAAAGGGGATCCCCAGGCCTGGACCTTCTCTCTGCCTACCGATTCTCCATCTATGCGGTCGGTGGATGAGTTTTTTGCAGCGGTTGCCCTGGTGTATGGCGACCCTGATGCCGTCTCCCTTGCTGAGTCTAAACTATATAAGCTCAGGCAGGGAGCACGACTCGCTGAGGAGTATTGCTCCGAGTTCAGGAGGTGTGTGTCACAGGTGTGTCAGGAGGCACGGATGAGACTGTAGAAGTCACTCGCAGAAGGTCCCAGCGTTTGGCCAAACAGTCCACATCCTAAAGAAAAAATATCTTTGTTGCTTTAAGAGGCATTTCCCTTTTAGTTAAAGCTGGAGGTCACTAGGACCCAGCTGATTCCTTACCTTGAAGTTATATATTTCCCTTGACTCTCAGGATGCACTTCTGGTGATAGCCTCAGGTGTTCCTGATTGATTCTTGGATCAAAGCAATGTTTCTTGGAGCCTGCTGGTTTGCTGCTTGGATCTGCTAAATCTAAGTGTATTTCTTCCCCACTTTGTATGTTTTTCTTGTGTGCTTTCTAGTTGCTAGCCGGGTTGACTAGTGTTCACCTGCTCTGAGCCCTGTGTAGTGATAGTCCAGGGACAGTCAGGGAATAGGTATCCTGGCGACGACAGTTGCAGAAACTGTATAGGGACAGTTAGGGAAGCCAGGTGTCAGTGTCGAGCCCCAGGCCCTGGGGTACTTGGGTATCAGGCTCGGAGGCTGTTTCACGGGGATGTCACGGGTGGCAGCACCTGAGCCCGTGGCCTGGGTGACACTTCAATAAGGGGTTATGTACAGGGGATAAGAGTTATTGTCACGTGACACCACCTGTAGTATCTGGTGATGGGTCACCAGCCCTGCCACTGTCCTCCGGAGGGTGATGGTATCACGGCAAGGATGGCAAAGCTCCTTACAGGTGGAGCTGGTCCTCCAGGGCAGGGTAAGAAGCACTACGGCAGTCTATAGGGAGGTTGGGGATGGAGAGGAATAGTGCACACACTCTGAAGAAGTCTCTTTTACCTTTTACTGATGGTATGCACAGGTAAAGATGTCCAGGGCACTGTCGGGTGACCAGGTGCACAATGAGTCTCCACAGCAAGTGGGTATAAGGCCTCCTCAGGTTCTCTGCTGTCGCTGAAGCCCTGTCTGTATGCAACACGACTGGCCTCCTCACTTTCTCTGGTCCTCACTCTCTCTCCTCCTGCGCGGTCCACGGGTTACCCTCTATTATCACAGCTGTTTGGCCTTTCACTACGGTGTCTGGCTCCCTCTTTCTGGGTACGCAGGGGGACCGGGTGACTGAAGTCTCCACGGTGTGCTGGGGTTTTCTGCAGTCCTGGAGTAATCCTGCAGGTGCGGATCCCCAAAGTCTGGTACATCTACCACTAGTTCCTCTACTCCCTTGGCTAAGCTCCGTGCTTTCTGTCCCCACTGGTAGGCTTGGCTCCATGGCAGAAGGGCCACTCCGGGTCACTGGGTCAGGCCTAACCGCGGCACTGATCACCAGGACGTCTTCGCAGCTCTCCCAGTGTCTGCACACTCTAACTAACTCCTCCCCCAACAGCAGTTTTTATAGGAGACCTCACCTAAAGTCAGTGAGTCGAGCTCCCCCTACTGTGCTGGGGTGGAAGGTGTTGCATGTAGTAGGTACCTGCTGTGGAAACCGTAGTTGTGCAGTAGGGAAGGCTGTGGCTACCTGCGTGAGCAGGGCACCACATACCCCCTAGTTAACTTCAGTACTCCTGGACTGAGCATTTTGTTTTCAAACAAAAGGAATAACAATAATTAACAATAACAGGTAACATATTTACAGAGTCTCAAAATATGAAAATTTACAAAAACGACTGAAAAAGATGGGAAAAATGAACACGGGTAAGTCCATGCGGTGCTAGTCCATTCACCACAGGCTTTGAAAAAGAAAAAGAAGTTTGTTGTCACACCAGTCCTGTGACCATGGTCTTTTTAAATTGTAATCCGTGGAAAAGTTCAAAGGGAAAGGTTCAGTTCACAAGAGTCTAAATAGTAAAGACTCTGTACGCATCGGGTAAGAAAAGGGAAAAAGTCTTTCATAAGTCAATAAACACATTTTCAATAAACGCATTTCCCTATGGGTATCTCGGCTTAGGAGACCTGGTACCTCCCCACTCCAGGCACTTTTTGTTCCTAACTTAATGTGCGTGGGCCAAGGCCCAGTTCCTCCACCGTTCTGTACACTACTATGTACACTGCTATTTACATGTTACTGCTGCCGTTTATTCTACCTCTGCCCCTTTTTTTTTTTACTGTGCCTACTCTTCATACCTAGATGGGGGTTGACCTTGTGTGCTCCTCTGTGACTTGCACACTACAGGTATCTCTGTCTCAGGTGAGGTTTGTAGTGAAGGGTATGGTGCAGGTATGTCAGGCAAGCGTCTTAGTCTCACTACAGAGCTAGCAGGTGTACTGATTGCAGTATCCTCAGATTCTCTAGCAACGGGTATTTATTCCTGATTCCTTTGTACCACTTCTTGGGGCTGGTAGAAATTCAGTAAGGACGCTAAGATGGCACCATTTTGCTGAGGCCAATCTTCTGGGAAATCTAGAATTGTTGCGACTACCTTCTCCTTTAAGTTTTCACTTGGACTGGGTTCTTTTTCAGATTCTGATTGTTCTTTTTGCGATGTTGGGGGATTCTGGTTTTCCTATTCAGTTGGACACTTTTTGATATGGTTTCTTGACACCGTGTGAGTGGTTTTTCCTCCATTCTTACTAATGAGACACACTTTGTCATTGTAATATCCGGAATCTAGCAGGACATAGGGTTCTTGTTTCCAATGGTCGTCCAATTTATGTTGTGTCCTCTTCCTCTTTAAGACAATACTTCCTGGTACAATAAGTTCTCCTGGAGCATGTTTGTTATAGTCGCGTTCTTGCTTTTCACAGGCTTTCTCCAGGTTGTCTTCAACACAGGCTTGAACTATTTTGTATTGTTCGAGGTGGTTTTCATTCCAGTTGGGTATTGAGTCATCGGCTTTGGGATTGACTACTCTGAGTTCCAAGTCTATGGGTAACTTTCCTGTATGGGCTTTCATCAGGTAAGCTGGTGTACAGTTTGTAGAACTTACTGGAATGTGGTTGTACATGTCAACCAAGTCTGGTAGTTTCTCCGGCCATTGGTTCCTTTCTTCCAAGGGTAGGATATTCAACATGTCAATGATGATATTGTTCATTTTCTCACATAATCCGTTGGTTTGGGGATGATATGGGGTTGTCCTTATCTTTTTAAACCCATACATGTGGCAGAACTCTTGGAAGATCTCTACTTCGAAAGCTGAACCTTGGTCTGTGAGGATTTGTTCTGGATAACCTAATGGTCTGCAGAATACGTTTTGGAATATTCTGGCAGCGGTGGCAGCTGTCAAGTCTTTCACAAGGACAACCATCAGGAACCTCGAGCAATGATCTACCATGGTCAATGCGTATGTGTAACCAGATCTACTTGGAGTTAGTTTTACATGGTCCAGGGCTACAATTTCCAGAGGCTGCTTCGTCATTATGGGCTGGAGCGGTGCTTTATGGCTCTGTAAGTCTTTTCTTCTGAGGCTGCAGGGTCCACAATCCTTACACCACCTCTCAGTGGATCCACACATGCCTACCCAAAAGAACCTATCTTTCAGTAACATTTCCAGCTTCTTCCACCCTAAATGACCAGTCTGGTTGTGGTACGCGTTCAACACCATCTGCACTTCTGACTTTGGCACAATGATTTGCCAGACCCTCTCGTGAGTCCTCGGGTTGATGTGTCTTCGGCAGAGCTTCTCCTGGTAAATGAACAGCTTGCTCCTCTCGTTCCACAGATGTTTGGCTTCTGGTTGGGGATTTTCTGGCAGCTTCGCTGACTCCTGGTTTATCAGCCTCTTTATCAAGCAAACAGCCGGGTCATTGTCTTGCACTTCCTTCCAATCAAAGTGTGGCAACGAGTTCACCATTCTCACAGGAGGGTCTTTACGGGTCTGCTGACACTGAGTTACTCTTAATTGATGGAATGCAGGTAACTCCACTTCTTCTAGCTCATCTTCGTCCACGCCCACATCTGACAGGTGAGGCATTCTGGACAAGGCATCCGCGTTTCTATTCTGGTGCCCAGCCTGGTACTTGATGGAGAACTGGTAGTTGGACAGTCAGGCCATCCATCTCTGCTCCATGGCTCCCAACATTGCAGTCTCCAGGTGGGTCAGCGGATTGTTATCCGTGTAGGCTGTGAACTTGCTGGATGCCAGATAGTGCTTAAACCTTTCTGTGACGCCCAGACCAAGGCCAGGAATTCCAGCTTGAAGTAACTGTAGTTCTCTGGGTTCCTCTCTGTGGGGTGCAGCTTCCTACTGGCATAGGCAATCACTCTTTCTTTGCCCTCTTGCCTCTGAGAAAGGATGGCTCCTAGTCCCACTTTGCTGACATCCGTGTACAGAAGGAATGGCAGGTTGTAGTCCGGGTAAGTAAGGATTTCTTCTCCTGTCAGGGCTTCCTTCATCATCTGGAACAATTCTTCTTGTTCCTTACCCCACTCCCACGGAGAGTCCTTAGACTTGCCCTTCTTGGTCTGGCCGACTAAGAGGTTTTGCAGGGGAGCAGCCTTCTTGGTGTACTCCTTTATGAACATCCTATAGCAGCCCACCAGCCCAGGAATTGAAGTACTTCCTTCAGGGTCTGGGGTTCTGGCCACTCCTTGATAGCTGTCACCTTGTCTGGATCAGGGGCCACACCTTCGGCACTGACTATGTGTCCCAGGTACTGTACTGCTTTAACAGGTGGCATTTGGATGGTTTCAGCTTCATCCCGTATTTGGCCAGAGCTTCAAACACCTCTGCTAGATTGGTTACGTGTTCCTCATAGGTCTTAGAGTACACGATCACGTCATCAAGGTAGAGCAGTACCGTCTCAAAGTTCTTATGTTCCAGGCAACTCTCCATCAACCTTTGGAAGGTTCCGGGTGCATTACATAGTCCATATGGCATGCTGTTAAATTCACAGAGGCCCATAGGTGTTGTGAATGCCGTCTTCTCGCGGTCTTCCTCATCTACGGACACCTGCCAATACCCATAGTGAGATCTAAGGTGGAAAAGTAATTGGCAAACTTCAACACAGCTAAGGATTCCTCTATACGAGGTAACGGGTGCACATCCTTGTGTGTTATGCGGTTTATTTGACTATAGTCTACACACATTCTCATACTGCCATCCTTCTTCCTGACTAGGACTAATGGGGCTGCCCAGGGGCTATAGCTATCTCGTATAACTCCTGCGTCCTTCATGTCCTGTAACATTTCCTTGGCTTTCTGATAATGTGCAGGTGGATTAGGCCTGTACCGCTCCTTGATTGGTGGATGTGTACCTGTAGGGATATGATGTTGCACCCCCTTTATCCTACCAAAGTCAAGTGAATGCTTACTAAAGACTTGTTCAAACTCTTTGACTACCCGGTAAACACCTTGCTTTTCATACACAGAAGTGGTGTCAGTCCCTACATGGAGTTGCTGGCACCAGTCCTCCAGTGGCCCTGTTGTATTATCAGATTTTGTCCCTTTGGCATGGGGTAAGGGTCCCACTGCTTGGAGCTCGTTATTGGTTACTGTGTACAATTTAGCAACGGTTGCATACCTGGGTAACTTAACCTCTTCACTGCCACAGTTTAAGATGCGAGCTGGTATTCTCCCATTGTGTACATCAACCAACCCGCCTGGCTATCAAGAGTGTAGGTCTGTGCTCTGTGCTAATGGGCTCCACTAATGCCTGGTAGTCCTGCCCTCTCAGACCTATAGCTGCTCGACACCAAATCATCATTTCACTCATTGGGGGAATCACAATAGGAAACAGGTCTGTCACCCGTGCAGTAACAATTTTGCCACCTGTAATTGTTACCTGTTGATGATGCAGGAGGGCTCTTATCTCACGCTGGAGGATCTTCCTCTGATCAGGTTTGGCAGTATCTGCAATCTGTTGAAGCAAAGACAAAACTTCTCCCATGCAATTGCTAACAACATTTGTACCAAGTATTATATACGGGTCATTTGCATTCCTTGCTTCTGCTACTACTAGGACCCCTTGGTGTTGCAATTCCACCCTCCCCACCTTTTTTGGTACTTCTCTAACCCCCATTACAGTAATCGGTTCACCATTAGATGTGTTGAGGGTGAAGTCTACGGCAGGCTGTTTCAGTTCTGCATCAGCCCAGTACTTTTTGTAAAGGATATAGGGGATGGTGGTTACCTGTGACCCGGTGTTCAGCAGAGCAGGTGTCGGGATGCCATCTAGTACAATTGACAGGAACGGCCTCTGTCCGATGAAGGTCTTGTACCAGGTGGCTGGGTCCTGTTGAGTTACTCCTGAGGTTTGGCCCCGGCCCCCAGGGTCTGCCCGTTTAAAGGACAGCTACTGGCGATGTGGCCGGTTTGGTTACAGCGGCGGCAGATGGGCACCCCAGTGGAACTGTAGTGGTTCTTCCTCGGTACGCTGTGGCTTGCTGCGCTCTCATCCAGGGTACATCCTCCGGGCTGTCAGCAAGTTGAATTAGCAGTTGAGGTCAGGGCTGGGGCCTTGTTGCTGGTTGGTGGCTCTGCTGCAGCTGTAGAGCTTCCATCACCTTGGTTATGTTTTTGTTCATTCGGCGCATTTCAGTATGCATCTCAGCACGCAGAATGTCATACTTGTCAGGCTGAGCAGATTGTACATTATGCATGGCTGCAAACACGGACACTGGTTTCGGGGTCGCCTGAGCCTCACCCCTGCACCACCGTTTGATGGCAGCTTCATGGGTCTCTACTGACCGCAACCCTTTTATGGCCATTTCCTTCAGGGTGTTAAAGGCAGCTTCTGGGTTGCACAGTGACCACCAACGTACAGTCTTATTGTCCTTGGGGGATAGCAGTCCCCGAGTGAATTGTTCAATCAAGAGTTTATTTTCATTGGGTACACTGGCAGGGCTGACATGCTTAAGGGCTCACAATGCTTCCACTAGGCACCAGGCGTAAGCTCCGATATCATCTCCTGGCCTCTGGTAGCAGTGATGAAAGTGCATGCGTATATCAGCCTCATTGCACTCCTCAAAAGTAGCTCTCAATTTTTCAAATATAGTGGCCGCTGATCTCCGTTCAGCAGCAGACCAGGACTCACTCTCTTTCTCTGCTGCGCCAGTTAACTGTCCGAGTTCCACAGCAGCGCACTGCTAATCAGTCATCGCATACATGTCTAGGACACTAGTGATTTTTTTCCTAAAAACATCCAACATATCAGGGAGACCATCATACTGGGGCAACCACTTACCCCCGGAATGTATGGGAGTGAGATCAGCATGATCGGGGCCACTGCGCCCGGCGCACCGGTGGTAATAGCAGTGGTACTGGAGGCAGCCATGGGTGCTTCGGGATAATTCCTAGGGTCAGCGAACGCACTGTCGTCGTCGCTGGAGGAGGCCGACATGCTGGAGGCCCCCCTAGTGAATTACAGCCAGTGTTCAAAAAGTTAATCAGTTCGGGAATTTCCGGACTAGGCCGCGGCGCTCAGGAATGCTTGGCTGAGCGAGGGGCGGGCTTCAGTTTCACGCTCTACAGGCTGACACGCCCCCTTTCTTCCCGCTCTTCGGTGCAGCAATGGCGGCATAGTTTTAACAGTCACTCAATACAGTTGAAATCAAGGCACACAGTACCTGGTAATACCGGGCACGAGATCCTTGTTCGTGATGCCAGAAATATATGTCGAGCCCCAGGCCCTGGGGTACTCGGATATCAGGCTTGGATGGTGTTTCACGGGGATGTCACGGGTGGCAGCGCCTGAGCCCGTGGCCTGGGTGACACTTCAATAAGGGGTTATGTACAGGGGATAGGAGTTATTGTCACGTGACGCCACCTGTAGTACCTGGTGATGGGTCACCAGCGTCGCCACAGTCCTCCGGAGGGTGATGGCATCGCGGCAAGGATGGCAAAGTTCCCTACAGGTGGACCCGGTCCTCCGGGGCAGCGAGTAGTACAGGGGCAGCTTGGAGTGGAACTTGTGGTCAATGTAAGAAGCAGTACGGCCAGGGGTGCATCAAGCACCAGCGCCGCCTGGGCCATAATTGAGGAGGGGGTGGAGGAGGATGGGGGGGTGCTGTCAGCTCCCCGCCATAGGTAAGGAGCAGGGAAGAGGGTTTACAGTCAGCTCTTTAATCTTTAACTTACCGCTCCCGGCTGCGCCAGACAGACAAGAAGCGGCTGTGTGGGGAAAGTGCTTCCCCTTCTACACAGCCGCTCCCCCTGCTTGTTGCCGCCTGAATATGAGGGCTCACACTGTCCAATGCACGGTGCGGCCCTGAGTATGGCAGTCTATAGGGAGGTTGGGGACGGAGAGGAATAACTCACACACTCTGAAGAAGTCTCTTTTACCTTTTACTGATGGTATGCACAGGTAAAGATGTCCAGTGCACTGTCGGGTGACCAGGTGCACAGTGAGTCTCCACAGCAAGTGGGTATAAGGCCTCCTCAGGTTCCCTGCTGTCCCTGCAGTCCTGGAGTAATCCTGAGGGTGCGTATTCTCGAAGTGAGGTACGTCTTGGGTGATCTTCCACTAGTTCCTCTTCTCCCTTGGCTAAGCTCCGTGCCTTCTGTCCCCACTCCTAGGCTTGGCTCAACAGCAGAAGGGCCACTGCGGGTCACTGTTTCGGGCCTAACCGCGGCACCGATCATCAAGACGTCTTCACAGCTCTCCTAGCATCTGCACACTCTAACTCTTCCCCAGCAGCAGCTTTTATAGGAGACCTCATCTAAAGTCAGTGAGTCTAGCTCCCCCTACTGTGCCAGGGTGGAAGGTGCTGCATGTAGTAGGTACCTGCTGTGGAAACCCAGCTGTGCAGTAGGGAAGGCTATGGCTACCTGCGTGAGCAGGGTGCCACATCAGCACTAGTTGTTCTAGGGGTCACCATAGGCCCTTTTTGTTCTTAGCATCAGGGACTCCCTCCCCCTGTTGACGTCCAGCACTGGGTGTCTCCCTACACTCAGTGTGACATTATCACCAGCCGCACCTTAATTAAATAAAAAGGGTGAAACTGATTTTTTTTTTCTTTCTTCCTTTTCTATTCATGGATCCTGTGTCTGCTTTGGCCCAGCAGCTCCAGACTCTGTCTCTGGAGGTTGCAGACATCCGGTCGTCTTTGCATGGCCAGCAGCTGCAGAATGTTGTGGTGGGGATCAGACCTCAACTTAAGATTGCCCTCCCAGACAGGTTTGCAGGAGGCAGAGACAAATTTGCTGTATTTAAAGCAGCCTGTAAACTTTACTTTATGCTTCGGCCCTATTCCTCTGGAGATGAGCAGCAGCGTGTGGGAATTATTGTGTCGCTGTTGCAGGGGGATCCCCAATCCTGGGCTTTCTTTTTGCCACATGACTGTTTGTCTCCGTTCTGTAGAGGGGTTTTTTTGATGCTCTTGGGCTCATCTACGATTATCCTGACCGTGTCTCTTTGGTCGAATCCAAATTGTGTCACCTCCAACAGGAAAATCGGTCAGCAGAGACTTACTGTTCTGAGTTTTGTAGGTGGGCTACGGGCACTAAGTGGAACGATCAGGCGCTCAGAAGTCATTTTTGCCTGGGACTCTCAGAAAGGTTGAAGAATGCTCTGGCGGTTTATGAGACCCTGGAATCTCTGGAGGCTGCTATGTCTTTGGCTATACGTATGGATAGACGCCTTCAGGATAGAAAGGGTAAATCACTTTCTCCTGAAAACCTTTTTCGAGGTACTACCCTATTGCCAGGTGGGCAATCAGAGGGTGAGTTGTTTCTCCCGAGCGTGGCTGAACCCATGCAACTAGGAGAAGCGACCGCCTCCAAAGTTTCTTCTACCAAGGAAAAAAAAAGGGGTTGTTTTTTCTGTGGTAAAAGGGGACATTTTATTGGAGCCTGTCCCTCTGTTCCTAAACGGAGTGGAATACCTGGGCCTCAGGTTACCATGGGTGGTGTGGAGGTAAATGAGCAGGAGATGTGTGTATCTTCCACGTGTAATTCCCGGTTTCTCCTGAGAGCCGAAGTGGCGCTAGAGAGCAAAACTGAAAAAAATTCTGTTTTTGTGGATAGTGGAGCGGGAGTCAGCATGGTGGATGTTCATTTTGTAACGACTCATGAGCTTACCTGCAATTGGTTGTCTAAACCCATTCATATCTATGCCATCGACTCAGCGCCACTTGCTCAGGCAACTCTTACGCAAATTGTGCATTATAAGTTAAAGGTTGTACCCCAACATCAGAAGACAATTTCTTGCTATGTTCTGGAGGATCTCCCCGCTCCCATTGTTCTGGACCTGTCATGGTTGGTTAAACATAATCCCGTGGTGGATTGGCAGTCCAGAGACATTGTGGAGTGGAGTGATTTCTGTGTGGAGAATTGCTTGAATACATCTTTTGCTGCTGTGTCTGCTGTGTCATTGCCTGCATATCAGAGTATGAGGATGTGTTCTCAGAAAAGGGTTGTTGGGATTTGCCTCCTCACCGTTCATACGACCGTCCTATTAACCTCATTCCTGGAGCTAAACTGCCCAAATCCAGGCTGTATAATATATCTGGTCCTGAGAGACAAGCCATGAAGGATTTAATTGCCGAGAGTCTGGAGAAAGAACATATCAGACCCTCATCTTCGCCAGTCGTGGCAGGGTTCTTTTTTGTTAAAAATAAGATGGGTGCCTCCGTCCTTGTTTAGATTTCCGGGAATTGAATCACATAACAGTCCTTGATCCATATCCCTCCCTCTGATTCCTGATTTGTTCAGTCAGATTGTGGGAGCTAGTTGGATTTAAGGGGGGCCTACAATCTGGTTAGAATCAAAAGAGGTGGATGAATGGAAGACTGCTTTTGTCACTCCTGAGGGCCATTTTGAGAGTCTCGTGATGCTATTTGGTTTGACAAATGCCCCTGCAGTTTTCCAACACTTAGTGAATGATATTTTCCATTATTTAGTGGGTAGATTTGTGGTAGTTTACTTGGATGATATTTTGTTCTACTCACCCAATATGGCGACACATCAGGCTCATCTTAAACAGGTGCTACAGATTTTAAGGGACAACAAACTGTATGCTAAATTGGAGAAATGTGTTTTCGCTGTTCAGGAGGTCCAATTTCTGGGGTACCTGTTGTCACCTTCAGGTTTTCGGATGGATCCGGAGAAGGTCCGGGCGGTGCTTGACTGGGATCATCCAGAAAGCCTTTAGCATCAGGGACTCCTTCTTCCCCCCCTGTTGTCGTCCAGTGCTGGGTGTCTCTCTACACCAAGCGTGACAGTGGGCCACTGACATTCAATGGAATGACCTTGCTCTGAGGAGTCAGTACTGTCTGGGGTTGTCACATCGGTTACAAGACATATGACTCAGTACATTGCTCTGGAGACGCTGGAGGCTGCAATGGTGCTTGCTGTTAGGTTGAACAGACGCCTAAGAGAGAGACCAGATCTGACTCTGCCCCGGTGACCATCCCTGCTGTGGAGGTTACACGTGTGAGTTCTGACGTTCCTAAGCAGTTGGGGACTGCAGAGTCTTGTACTAACCCATCTGCAGGTCATCAGGTTGGGCGGTCTTGTTTCTTTTGCGGTCAACTTGATCACTTCATTAGGGTCTGTCCATACCGCGTTAACCCCTCTTCTCAGCTGCAGACGTCCCATGTGGATAAGCACGTGAGTGCTGCTGTGTCTGCCATGTTGGTCAGGCCTGCTCCTACAGTATGTCTCCATCGGTGGTGGTTAATCACCCACTGAAGGGCAGGAGTAAAACACGCCAACGCCTCAGATAAAAGCCAAACTCTGGTGTTATCTGAAGAAGCGTGTTAGGAGGAAGGCGATAACCCCCACTAAGCCCTTGGTGAGGAAGGTCCCAAGACGAAACAGGGAACCATTTCTGCCATTTTCCCCTCTGAGAGTGAACCTTCTGTCTGTGACCACGAGCATTGCAATAAACGGTCAGGTCCAGACTTGAGTGTGAATGTCTATTTGTGGGTGCTGTCAAAGCACATAAGATGGAAGTGTGCGGCTGGAGCTCATACTACGGGAGCTATTGGTCCGTTCAGGATAGTGGCCATTTTCAACCCCGTATTGTTCCAGTTCGCCATCCCCCCAGTGCTCTGTACCCGTAATATCTTCCATAGGTTGTCACTCAGGAAGTTCAGACCATTGCCGGAAGCATCCGGTTTAGAGTCCGGAGGCCTCTCATAAAAGGGGGGTTACTGTTACGTACTGACTACCTTGTAGTATGGAAATGCTGCTGGTTTAAATGAAGCCTTTTTTTTCTCTGCTCTCAATGTGGAGAGAGGAACCTAATGAGCGGGAGCTGAAAGTGCAGGTGTGTGTGATGAATATGACTCATGATTAGGTGAGCTGAGAGGTGTGTCTGGGCTGGCTGCTCTCACCCCTCAGCCATAAATGGGTCAGATCACATCCACCTTTTGTTGCTGATTCAGATCACTTTTGGTCAGTGACCTGGTGTGAGCTGATCTCAAGCTGCTGTGTTTTTTTACCTTGGAAGTTGCTGGGCTCTGTGGTCTGTGGGTGGAGGTAGGGCCTTAGGCCTATGGCTTCTCAGGAGCTTTAGGGACTTAGGCTGGCGGCTCGAACCTCCTCACCTTTAGAGGTACCTTCAAGATCAGGGCAAACCAGGGACCCCAGTATGAGTGCCAGAGCTGGCTCCACTGATCCCCTTCATCCAGCTCCTGGCTACGCCGACCCTCCCAGCGTGACAATTAGGCAGTTACAAGCTATAGCTTTTAGTCAATATAAAGGGGTCAGAAAAAAATGCACCCATACGAGTTATTTTATTGCCGAAGCTGGTGTCTTCAACTTTCTATATAATTCCAGATTTGTATATCAATTAAACATCTAATTGCATAGTTGCATAGTGAATTAAAAATATTTCCAAAATAAAGAGACAAAAGAGACCCCAAGTCTATAAAAGTAATACATTATTTTTTATTACAGATACTTTGAAAATCTTGAATTATTTCTTAATATATTCTCACCAGCAGTAATGGTGACAGGGACCAATATTATGGTACCTTTACACGCCGCTACTGGATGGTGGCAACAACCGGGTACATGAGAGAAATGTATCTTGCACCGCCAATTCAACCCGAGGTAGCGGCGTGTGAAGACGGTTGTAGCCACCCGCCAGTGGCGGCACCTGTTTCAGAGCACTGACCTAAAACAGGTGGTTACCCAGCCGATGGTAGCGACCTGTATCGGCGTGTAAAGAAGGAACAGAAGGGTTGTTTCGACACCATGCTATGTACCTGGTATGTACCTGGGGCGTGACACAAGTTCCGGGAAACCACCCACCTTCAGCGATCATTGGTGGAAGCTCCTGCGTTACGATTGGTTGTCGCTGCATAGAGCGGCATATTTAAGGAGCTGACCAGTCACACTACACAATTGCTCGAGTGTCATGTATTAATCAGCCTCCTGCGCTGGCTGGCCAATCATGATGCTATTGCATTGTCCAATCATCGTATGAGCGTCTCGTAATCCACAATTGTGGCACGCCTATGTGTTGTCCCTGTTGCACCAGGTCCGCCCATATTAGCTTGTTGTAGCGGTGTGTAAATGAGGTAAGGTGCTCTGCAGAAGGTAACTTGAGACACCCGGCGGTGTATCCAGAGATAGATGTAACCTACCGTAGCGCACCTTGTTGCGGCGTGTAAAGGTGGTGCGATTACCGTTTGCAACCGTTTGTGCGTGCTCGTGCACGTGAAGTAGCCGGTTGTTGCCACCATCCAGTAGCGGCGTGTAAAGGTACCATAAGTGATAGGTAGGGATGAGCGAGTATAATTGCAAGTATTTGGCGAGTAATGTGGTACTCGCGGTACTCGAAACATAGCGAGTATTTCACTACTTGCCTCGCAATATTCGGATCTCCCGCCCAGCAATAGCCAATCACAGTAATGTCACAGCCTCCTTGGTTGTGACATTACTATGATTGGCTGGCCACTCAGCGTCATACATGAGTCATAGCTTATGATTCATAGGCTGTATATAAGCCCTGCCACCGCCAATTTCTGCACGTTGTATGCAGAATACAGCTACTGTAGGGAGAGTGTGAGCAGCTGCTAGGGAGAGTTGTTCTTGTGCAAATCGTACAAAAATCCTCTGTAAAACCCAAAAGCTCTTGTGAGAGCTACCAGTATTGTAGTACTAGGTGACTGTAGTACAGGGAGACAGGCAGGAGCGTTACAGTACCACATAGTACAGTCAGCAATATTTTAGCTCTTCTCAGAGCTGAAAGTATAAGGTCAGGGAGCAGTGACAAATTTCCCATCTATTTTTGGGGTCACATTTACACCTGCTGGCCAATTTTTTTGCCGTTGCTGTGTTCACACTGAATAGCACGCACGGTACTGCACAACTGACACGTAGCCAGCACTGCTGTCTTGTGTGGTGACCGGTTTTGCGTAATATTTAGCCTTAAACTTCATGGCAATTTTTTTGTGCCGTTGCGGTGCTGTGTTCACACCGAATAGCATCCACTGTACTGCACAACTGCCAAGCAGCTAGTACCACTGTCTTGTGTGGTGACTGGCGCGCGTAATAATAGCACCTTAAACCTCAGGGCAATTTTTTTGTGCTGTTGCAGTGCTGTGTTCACACCAAATAGCACGCACGGTACTGCACAACTGACACGCAGCCCACCGCTGTCTTGTTTGGTGATTGGCACGCGTAATATTTTGCCTTAAACCTCAGGGCAATTTTTTTGGTGCCGTTGCTGTGCTGTGTGTAAAGCATAAAGCAGTACTAGGCTGTAGTGCTACCTTCCACAAAGCAGTAAGGGTACGTGCACACGATCAGTGTACGTAGCGTTTTGGACGCTGCGTCTTGCCGCTGCGTCCAAAATGCTGCATAGAAGCATAGTGGATGGGATTTCAAGAAATTCCATCCTCACTATGCTTAACCCGCCTGCAGCGGGTTTGGAGCTGCAGTGCAGGTTGCCGGCAGTCCGCTCCTCCGCAGCATGTTCATTTCATGCTGCAGAGTCGGAAGCGGCTGTCATCAGGTGGCTGCAGGGAGAAGTCACCATGCACCCTCCGCACATGGTGAGTACAGGGCGGCTGCGGTCTCCCTGCGGCCACCTGCGGCTTCACTCAGGTCCGGAGGAGCTGCGGCCTTCGGACCGTGAGTATGCAGCCTAACTGCCCCTTGTTCCCCAATATCTGCATCTAAATATTTGCAGCTATGTCAGAAAAACCCCAAATTCCTAAAAAGTCTGTTGTGAAGGGACAGGGACACGGATGTGGACATGGGCGTTGGGTTGTCAGTGGTGCCCGACAAGGCACAAATCTGGGAGACAAAAGAAGGTTGATGCATCTATGTTCCTGGCAAAATTTCCCGGTCTGGAACGTAAACAGGTCAGGAAGCCAGAAGACCAAGAGCAGATACTGTCTTGGATGGCTGATAAATTTTTTAGTAGCAGCCAATCGTCCATGACCACGCTGTCTCCTGTCCATACAGAGAGCGCTGGATCATCCTATTCTCAAACTAGTTCATCACCCCATCAGGAGTCACAGAATACATTTGACCCCAACCTTGGCCACGCCAAGGATCTGTTTGGTCCATATCCTTTCATTGCCTCTGGTCTCTTCCGCGTGACATTGAAGAGGAACGTGAGAAGGTATCGTCTGTTCATTGGCAAATATTTGAAAACCCACAGCCAGAAGAAAGCCACTTTCATCCATGTGATGTACCGGGTGAAGAGTTGGAGGCAGATAATGATGACACACAGTTGCCATCTGGCCTGCCGACAATATCAACATGGAAGGAGGATGACATGGACAATGAGGTGGTCGATGATGAGACCACCGATCTGACCTGGACCACTGGCATGCATAGTCAGCACAGCAGCACAGATGAAGAAGGTAAATATGCAGCACAAACAAAAGCACTAAGGGCTACTGGTTTGAGCAGAGTGCGAAGTGTGTCAACTGTTGCCAAGAGCAATCCCTCGGTACTCCAAGTCAAGGCAAGGATGCGTTCAGCTGCTGTGTGGAAATTTTTTTCAGATGGTCCTTCTGAACCAAATGTTGTCATCTGTAGCATCTGCCATACGAAGCTGAGCAGAAGCCAGGGCAATAGCAACCAAAGCACCACAAGTATGCGGAAACACATGGCAGCCAAGCACCCTAGTCGATGGGCGGAACAACAGGGTACCAAATCGGTGGCTGTGGATCAAACCACTGCCATGTCGCCTGTGATCCGTCCTTCCCAATCTGCAGGGCAGGAATTGGTGATCATATCTTTTACTCACAAGCTACGGTTGCACAGACGCAGAACACAACCAGCTCATCCACTTGTTTGTCCCAGCCAAGCGTCCAGTTGTCCGTGCCCCAGATATATGAAAGGAGGCGTAACTACCAAGCCACGCACCCACAAGCACAAATACTGAACGCGCACATTGCCGAGTTGCTAGCCGTGGAGATGTTGCCATTTAGGCTTGTGGGGACACAGTCTTTCTGTGATCTGTTGGCTCTGGCTGCCCCACGATACTCGGTTCCCAGGGGCACTATTTTTCTCGGTGTGCCATAACCGCGTTACACCAGCACGTCTTAATCAATCTAAAGCATGCTCTCACCCAACGCAGTAACCGGGAAGGTCCACCTAGCAACAGACATGTGGACAAGTACTTGTGGACAGGGACGATACATCTCTGTCACGGCACGCTGGCTCAACCTGGTGGAGGGTGGGACAAAGTCTCAAACTGGACCATCACATATCCTACCCACACCACGAATAGCGGGCCTAACGTCTATCAGGGTTTCCGCCTCATGATATATCTCCTGTTTCCCCTCTTTGTTCTCCTTCTCCACCACCTAGTCATCCTATGCTAAATTACCCTCCACATCACTCCCAAGTTGGTAGCTGTGCAGCAGCGCATTGGCAAAGCGGCAACACGCTCTGATGAAGCTCATCTGCTTAGGTGACATACCACACACTGAAACAGAGCTGTAACAAGGAATAAAACAACAGACAGCTCAGTGGCTCTCCCCATTTCAACTCCAACCTGGTCTAATTGTCTGCGATAATGTGTATAACCTGGTGGCGGCTTTAAGGCTCGGGAAGCTGGTACACATGGCTCATGTGCTGAACCTAGTGGTGCAGAAATTTATAAGAACATACCCTGACTTGCCGTACCTACTTGAGAAGGTGTGCCGTATTTGCTGCCATTTCCGCCATTCCTCAACTGCTGTTGCCGGTCTTGCAGGTCTTCAAAAGCAATTTAATTTGACAAACCACCTACTCATTTGCGACCTACCAACACACTGGAACTCAACATATTATATGTTGACAAGGATAAGTGAGCAGCAGAGGCACTTGCTGAATACCAGCTTAAACATGCCAATCAGAATGAGACTCAGCGACGACACAAAATAACTGTTGAGTGGGTGTGGATCGCTGACATTTGTGAGGTGCTTGATAACTTTGAATACTGCACCAAGCTTGTAAGCGGTGATCAGGCTATTATTAGCGTAACCATCCCTATGCTAAGTCTGCTGAAAGAATCACTGCATAATCTAAAAATGGTATCTTTGAGTGCCAAGCAGCTGGGTATGGAGCAAGATTTCACAATGGGTGATCCTACACAGCCCAGCCAATCTCATCAGGCAAGATTGAGGGATGAAGATGAGGAGGGAGAGGACTAGGGATGAGCGAATACAGAGCTAATCGGACTTGCTATACTCGCAACGAGTAGGTCCCAATACTCGGTACTCGTTGCAAGTATAGCGAGTCCAATGTTAATGAATGGGCCGGGCAAGTATTTTCACAGTGTATCTATATATACACTGCGAAAGTGCACTAAAAGTGAATAAAAGTTGTTAAAAAATAAAAAAAAATCATACTCACCTATCCGATGGCTGCACCGGATCGGCAAAGAAGGCATCCGATCAACGACAAGGACCTGTGAGTCTGACAGCCAATCAGATGGCCAGACGTCACAAACCACCTGCCTTGCTAAATTTACCTGGATCAGGGCAGAGCCCGTACTTAAGTAGCGCTCACTGACTTACAAATCAGGCATGAATGATAACATTCTCTATAGCAAGATTCAATTTATTTGTTTACAAAGTAGCACATGAATTGTCATCAATTGAATACAGGCTTAACACAAATTATACCAATTATACCTAGACTTAATTATAGCGAATAAGCGTCTATACTTTTACCGTGTATTGTAGCTGCTTGACCTTCTTCATCGGGAGGTCACGATCAGCGAGAAGGGACCACAACTTGATTCACAGAGACGTCAATCCATGTTGGCCTCTGGAAAGATTTCCCCCCCCCTCACTGACTATGACTTCCTTAATTTATACCATTTTAGAATATCTTTGATCACGCACTGATGGCATGATCCAGCTTTTCTCATGACGTGACCATCAGCCACAGGATAGTCACTTGTTCCTGTGACTGACTGTGCAAGACATCCATTTGTTTTCCTGTCCCAGGATGTGGGTTCCTGTCACAGGATGTGTATGTCTCAAGAAGTTCAGCTCAGCTCATGTTTTCATCATAACAGCATAATGTCAAGAAGAGTTCACCCTTTTATATTTCAACAGAGTACTGATACATTATATGGAATAAATAAGACCTGTGGTCACTATTCTAATTATGATTACCTGTTCTATACCTATTCTATCCACATCCACACGCCATTCTTATCACATTGGTATCACAATCGGTCCTTGACCACAGGAATTATCTTCCATTTCCATAAGAAACCATCAGTACTTTTGGCTTCCTACAGAACTTTTTGCATGCTATATAACAATTCCATTTTAAAAAGTGTAATTACCATAATTGCAATCACCAAGACAAGGTGAATCAAGAAATTCAAAATTCTTCCAGCAGAGGGTGAACATTCCATTTGAATATCATGCCAATGATGAGAAATTTTATCTGCTACTATATTTGATCAATACATGAATAGGAAATCACTTTTATATTTAATTTGAACTTTTCTGTTCTCAGGGGGCGGGGCTACACGGGAGAGAAAAAAAACTCTGTTTAAATGCTGCAGACAGGGAGAGGATGATTGGCAGTGGTGGGCAGATTACACAGGCAGGGGGTGTGAATCTGCCCTTGGCTGCAGCCCCTAGCCACCTCCTTAGTGGCTGTAGCATGTAAGTTTTCTAAGTGTATTATCTCAGGGTACAGGGCTGCTCAAGTGCTTATGGACCCCTTGCCTGCATCCTGCAGACATGCTGTATCCAGTGCTGTAATTAGATCACCATGCCTGCTTTGGTGACAGGTCCTCTTTAAACCAATTTGCCAGATTCAGGAAAGAAAAAGTATTGGCCCACCATCTATCTTTGTGGTCATTATTATCTTTCTGATATTTATCCCTTAAACGCTGTATATTCTGGAGTTAAACGAGCTAGGGTGCAACCACCCTTAACCCCTACAGGAAGCCATTTATAAGCATTTTGCCCACATACCCACTACATCCCTCTGGAGAGATCTCATAAAGCTGAGCGTTGTAAAACTAGTCAGTGTACTAAATCAACAAAGATACTCACATTGGTTAATATACACCACCCCGGTTTTTGCCCAATAGGACTACAATATCCTGCATCAATGTTACTACACCTTGGTTCATTAGCTTAATATTCAGAAGATTCATCACACATTAAATTACCCGGTATATTGCTACAAATATCACGAGTTCCATTAATAAACATAGTGTCATAAGGCCAGAATACATCATGAATTGTCCTTTCTAGCAAACTAGGTTTGAAAGTATCTGTTGTATTTGTAATTGTCCTAAAACGTATACGTATATTGTCCATAGGGAGCAATCCCAAATCAGTCAACACAGTTTTATTTCTCGGCATCCAAACTCCTCCTTTAAAGGCCATAAACTGCAAATTCTTAATTGTCCCGCTCAGATTTCAAACTGTCTGAGCAACTGTCCCACATCAGGATTTCTTCCATTGTTACCAGCATAGCCAGGAAAGGAATACTGGTCGCTGTCACAGGAGAGTACAAATCCAACAATCTGTGGGTTGAGTGTTATTCAACGCTTCCGTCACTTGATGGTGCACCAGAAACTTGTTGGCTATCGGCCCATCTCGATGTAGGTTGCTCCATCCATCAGCTATGCCTAAAAATACGCTTCCAAGGATTCCGCTTAACAGTCATACCTAGGGTACAATAAAAGATGGCATCATTCCTGTAAATAACATTTCTCCTGTGGGACATATTCCCACTTCTCCACTCCTGGTCTCATTATCAAGAGTTGTGGTGCCCCGTAACAAGTTCGTCACAGGAAGGTATTGCATCCCTGACTGAAGATATAATATCTTCCGTCTCAGTGCTGAATTAGTTAAATCCAGAGCTCCATGTACCACATGCACCACTCAGAGGTAGAGGACCAATCAGGTCCTTGTGGGAGGAGTGTAAGGTGTAGTGTGGGGGAAGTTAGGAAGGGAAGTTAGAGAGAGGAGATGGAGTCGAGTTCAGGAAAGAAGGAGAGAAGGAGCAGGGAGCTGCACAGTGCCGTGCAGCCCTGGAGAACAACTTAACCGGGAGGGCACCATCAAGCGGTGACCCAGACCGGAACATGGGCAACAAAGCAAATAAGCAACGGGTAAAAGACACCTGTGCCCAATCTTACCGGACGCCGGTTCCGAGGCAAAGAGTCGTTCACCGCTGTTCTGCAAAACCGGAGTGACGGAGCAGCTTCTTAGGAGCACCTCACTACAGCCTCTAACCCAGCAGTCTTACCAGCAGGCTACCACAGGACCCTTGAGAGCCGGCTGGATGCAGCGGCTAAGGAATCCAATAGACGTTTTCCAGTACCCTGAACTGGTGCACTAAGGCAGCAATGGCAACAAAAGTCAGACAGTTAGTAAAGGAGGGACTCCATGGAGCTCTGGACAATGACTGTTCATCACTGGGACCACCCAATCCGTTACCTGACAAACTGTATACCGTGTACTGCACCGAACTTACAGTAAAGACCCATTGCAGAGGAGCATTGTGTCAGTGCATTTCTTCCAGAACTGTTATTAACTTTGCTCATCAAACTACCCGAGCTGCCGTATTCCATCCAGTACAACTCCTGGCCCCGGGGACTCCTGCTCATCCTGTGAGGAGTGTCCCATCTAGCTGCCACACATCCCCCGGAGGCCCAAGCAGCGCCGGTGCCATCACCGGATACCCACAGTGGCGTCACGACAATCAAGAAATATCGCAATCCTTTAATCCCTTTTCAGCTTTTCATTTGACCACCGGGCCCCACAGCCTCAGGCGCGGAACCGTGACATGGGAAGCATCGCCTGAGATGTGAGAACTCGGCAATGGTGAGTCAAATCCTGGCGTCACAAACAGGATACGAACAGGCCCATTTCCAACAGGTATTGTGTGCCTTACAGAACTTTAATCGGCCAAAAAGAACTTTTCCTGCCCTTTCTTCTGGGCCAAAATGGCGGGACCCGCCATGTGAAAGACTATGTGCTGGCCCAGGGGAGTGCCTCCGCCCCTCATCGTGGGAGGGCCATGGCGGAGGCGCCAAAATCCTTGCCCGCCCCGATTGGTGGAAACAACTAAGGGGGCAGGCCAAAGACTAAACCACTCCTGCCGGAAACTGAAAATGGCGGCAGGGACGGAGCAACGCAACGGAGGTCCGGTAACCAGTGAGAACCCGCCAGTCGAGATGCAGCCCATCATCACCAGTACAGAAACCGGGGCAGAGCGAGATGACCCTGAGGCCCTACCTGATGACAGCGGCAGCCAGACCAGATGGGAGTCCGAGGAGCCGTCCAGCCAGCCCAGCTCCAAGGAGGATGATAACCGGAAAGGCGACGTCGAGGAAGTCGGGGCATCTGGGCCCCGCACAGTGCAGAAGGAGCTCCAGCCGCACGGAACAGCCAGATGGGTCGGTGTAGCCGCAATCACAGGTGAGCGGACCCGTGCACCAGCTCCAGAGCACCCAGACCGAGACTTGTATCTTAATTACTGTACGAGCTGTGAGAAACATGTGGGGCCCCCTGGATGGTGCGCCCTGCGTGTATGCAGATTGTATGAGTAAGTTGCAGCACCTTGGTCCTGTATAAAGTTGTAAAATGTGAAGTGTTTTTTCTTTTGCAAAACCCATAGACTTTCATGAGGACTTTTTGCTAAGAACTGTTCCGTAACGTTAAAAGAAAATGTGCCTCCCGGATGGAAAGAAAATTAAGCCAGCTTGAGTGTTAATAATAAAAGTGTTTTATTTTCTTTTATGTTTGCAAAAATATAAACGAGTGCGTCACAGGAAGGTATTGCATCCCTTACTGAAGATGTAATATCTTCCATCTCAGTGCTGAATTAGTTAAATCCAGAGCTCCATGTACCACATGCACCACTCAGAGGTAGAGGACCAATCAGATCCTGGTGGGAGGAGTGTAAGGTGTAGTGTGGGGGAAGTTAGGAAGGGAAGTTAGAGAGAGGAGTTGGAGTCGAGTTCAGGAAAGAAGGAGAGATGGAGCAGGGAGCTGCACAGTGCCGTGCAGCCCTGGAGAATACCTTAACCGGGGGGGCACCATCAAGTGGTGACCCAGACCGGAACACAGGCAACAAAGCAAATAAGCAACGGGTAAAAGACACCCGCGCCCAATCTTACCGGACGCCGGTTCCGAGGCAAAGAATCGTTCACCGCTGTTCTGCAAAACCGGAGTGACGGAGCAGCTTCTTAGGAGCGCCTCACTACAGCCGCTAACCCAGCAGTCTTACCAGCAGGGTACCTACCATTGGGACACAGGACTCTTGAGAGCCGGCTGGACGCAGCGGCTAAGAAATCCAATTAGGGATGGGCGAGTCTACTCGCTAGGACTCGTTACTCTGCGAGTAGTAAGGGACTCGCAGGACTCGGTACTCTGCGAGTTTCCCAGCGTTTACTCGCACAGTAACGAGTCCAATGCAAATCAATGGCAATCCTAGTTTTGTCAGAGACTCTGACAAAACTAGGATTGCCATTGGCTTGCAATGGACTCGTTACTGTGCAAGTAATCGCAGGGAAACTCACACAGTAACGAGTCCGGCTGTTTGCTCTGTGCCGGGCTCGGGTCCTGCAGGCTGCCGCAGCTCCAGGGTCCTAGAGCCCGCCTGCTCTCCCTGTGTACAGACATGAATGTCTGTGCACAGAGATGATATAGCAGAGCTGAGATTGTTCTCAGTCTGCTCATTCCCTGTGCATAGACATCTATATCTATGCACAGGGATGTAGCAGAGAGGACATCGCGTTTTGGACTACGTCGGACGGAAGAGGATTTTTTTAATTAAAGATGGAGTCCCTAATGGCTTTTTTTTTTATTTGTAATAAAAATTTTTCTCTGTGTTGTGTCTTTTTTTAACCCTTTATTGGAGATTCTTAGTGGCCGGGTCAAACGTGGCCTGACATTAAGAATCTCGAGCTTAATACCAGCTTGTATAACAAAGCTGGTATTAACCCCTTTATTACCAAGCGTGCCACCGCCACCAGGGCCGCTGGAAGAGCGGTGTTCAGCGCCAGAGGATGGTGCTTCAATGAACGCGCCATCTTCTGGGGCGGCTGCGGGCTGCAATTTGCAGTGGGGGGTGCCCAGAAAGCTTGGGCCTCCCTGCGCTGCGGATTCCAGCCCCCAGCTGCTTAGCTGTACCTGGCTAGACATAGAAATTGCGCGGAGCCCCACGCATTTTTTTTTATTATTTCATGAAATTCATGAAATAATAAAAAAGGGCTCCCCTATATTCTTGTGTCCGGCCAGGTACAATAGGCACCTGGGGGCTGGGGGCAGCACGTCGCTGCCTGCTGCATCCGGCTGGTTCCAGACATACGGCGCAGCCCACGTCATTTTTATTCTGAAAAATCAATAAAACAATCCTAAAAAAGGGACATCTTTATTAACCCCTCGCCCATGGTCCAGGGGTTAATAAAGATGCAGTCCCTTTTATTTACATTGTTTTATGGATTTGTCAGAAAAAAATTTCACGTGGGCAGGGATTCCCTCGAGTACATTAACAACATCGAGAGGTTATAAACCCTTGATCTTATTATTTCAAGCATCAGCTAATCTATTATGTAACAATTTCTGCGCTATGATATTGTAGGGAGCCTCGGACCAGCCTCGGACATCCAACTTTTCTGAAACATGCATAACCCACACAAAATCTGCAGAACATTCAACACAATCACTTCACTTGCAGCCTCCCCAAATATTAGTTAGTTTACTGCAAAACCATAGGCCACCAGCAAAACACGGACAGGACAAGCTCGACTACGTGTATTCCCAGTCTTTCTGCTTAGTTTCGCAATGTTAACAAAATACTTGCCTTAAGCTTATCTCATTCTCACAAGTGTGACTATGTGTTTGCTAAATGTTTCTCCGTTTTATCCCTGATGCCAGTTGACAAGGGATCACAACTAATTGGACTAATTGGACTCCTTTATACAATCAGGATTTTTATTTTTAAATGCTTATTACATGCATACGGTCATTCAGTTCAATCAAGGAGTTTCATACCAGTCACGTTCTTTCACACACAATTATTCGACAAACAAATGTTAATACACAAATGCAATGTGTTTGTACTATCTCTTAAACAAACTTATCTATTTTAATTTAAAAGTTATGCGGCTTTGAAAACTTTTTTTGACAAAATGCTAACTGATTCAAACTGCCGACCAACATGCACTTCACTTCCTTAACTAGCTGAGAATTTTTCCTATAAGCTGTTCTATAGGCTGAGGCTAGCGTCCAGTTTCGCTTCCCCAATATTACTTCATCACCTGTCTTTGCAGGGACCCTCTCGAGTAATTTCAACAACATCGAGAGACTAATACATCATCTGCCTTTGTAGGGACCTTTCGAGTAATTTTAACAACATTAAGGGTTTACCCCATCACCTGCCTTTGTAGGGACCTTTCGAGTAATTTTAACAACATTGAGGGTTTACCACATCACCTGCCTTTGCAGGGACCCTCTCGAGTAACTTCACAACATCAAGGGGTTACCACATCACCTGCCTTTGCAGGGACCCTTTCGAGTAACTTCCCAACAGTGAGGGGTTACCACATCACCTGCCTTTGCAGGGATCCCTATAAGTACATCAGCAACATTATAGGGTTCAGAATTTTTGAGTTTATCCTGACATTGTTCCGACAGTCCACAATTGACCAATTCATGTGCTTATGATATTTTATGGAGTCTCGGTCCAGCCAGGAACCTCCATAACAGTTTCCTTACGTTTCCTTACTTTTTCTGAACATTTTGGTACTCTGCCAAAAGATCGAGAAATTTTGAAAAATGCCAAATAATAAAATATTACTCAAAAATAAGGTGTTCCTTAAATACCCCACTGTGGGGCATCCTGCCGACTAGGCCAATTAATGTCTTGCTAAATTTACCTGGATCAGGGCAGAGCCCGTACTTACGTAGCGCTCACTGACTTACAAATCAGGCATGAATGATAACATTCTTTATAGCAAGGTTAAATGTATTTGTTTACAAAGTAGCACATGAATTGTCATTAACTGAATGCAGGCTTAACACAAATTATACCAATTATACCTAGACTTAATTATAGCAAATAAGCATCTATACTTTTACCGTGTATTGTAGCTGCTTCACCTTCTTCATCGGGGAGGTCACGATCAGCGAGAAGGGACACGGCTTGCTTCACAGAGACGTCCATCTATGTTGGCCTCTGGAAAGGTTTTTTCACCCTCACTGACAGTGACTTCCTTAATTTATACCAATTTAAAATATCTCTGATCACGTGCTGATGGTATGATCCAGCTTTTCTCATGACGTGACCATCAGCCACAGGATATTCACTTGTTCCTGTGACTGGCTGTACAAGAAATCCATCTGTTTTCCTGTCCCAGGATGTGGGTTCCTGTGTCCAGTAGAGCAGGTGTCGGGATGCCATCCAGTACAATGGACAGAAATGGCCTTTGTCCGATGAAGGTCTTGCACCAGGTGGCTGGGCCCTGCTGATTCAGTCCTGAGGTTTGGCCCCGGCCCCCAGGGACTGCCCGTTTAAAGGGCAGTGCCTGATGAGGTGACCGGTTACAGTTGCGGCAGATGGGCTCCCCAGTGGAGCTGTAGCGGTCGGTGGCTCTTCCTCTGTAGGCTGTAGCTTGCTTCCCTCACATCCAGGGGACGTCGTCCGGGCTGTCGGCGAGTTGGATC
This sequence comes from Allobates femoralis, assembly GCA_033576535.1. Lineage (NCBI taxonomy): Eukaryota > Metazoa > Chordata > Amphibia > Anura > Aromobatidae > Allobates > Allobates femoralis. The sequence goes on from JARQOC010000003.1 coordinate 374,933,131, forward strand.
AGTGCCTGAGGCTTGGCTTGGGGTCTTGGTGCTGGCTGCTGGCTCTTCTGTAACTGCACAGCGTCCATTAACTTAGAGATGTTTTTATTCATCTCGCGCATCTCACCACGTATTTCAGCCCGCAGGGTGTCATATTTGTCAGGCTGAGCAGATTGTTCATTGTGCGTGGCTGCAGTCGCGGTTACTGGTTTTGGAGTAGCCTGCACCTCACCGTCGCACCATCGTTTAATTGCAGCTTCATGGGTCTCTACCACTAACCCTTTGATGGCCATTTCTTTCAAGGTGTTAAAATCAGCATCGGGATTGCTTAATGACCACCAGCGTACATTTTTACTGACCTCAGGGGATAGCAGTCCCCGCGTGAACTGTTCAATGAGGGGCTTGTTCTAGTCTCGTGCACTGGCAGGGCTGACATGTATAAGGGTGCGCAGTGCTCTTTCCAGGCACCAGGCATAAGCTCTGATGTCATCTCCCGGCCTCTGGTAGCAGTGATGGAAGTGCATGCGTATATCAGCCTCATTGCACCCCTCAAAGGTAGCTCTCAGTTTATCAAATATAGCAGGAGCTGATCTGCATTCAGCAACAGACCAGGACACACTTTCTTTTTCTGCTGCACCAGTTAACTGTCCGAGTACCACAGTAGCGCGTTGTTGGCCTGTCATAGCATACATGTCCAGGACGCCATCGATCTTTCACCAGAAGTCATCCAGAGTATCAGGGCGGCCATCATACTGGGGCAACTACTTGGCCCCCGGGATGTATGAAAATGACATGAGCATCATCGGGGCGCTGGAGGTGCTGGCAGTGCTACCGGAGGCAACCATTTAGTGTCCGGGGTAATTCTGGGGGTCAGCGTACGCAGCCTCGTCGTCACTGGAGGAGGCCGACATGTTGGAGGCTGCCCTAGTGAATTACAGCCAGCTGTTGAAGGGTTAAACAGTTCGAGGGTTTCAGGACCGCAGCACTCGGGAATGCTTGGCTGAGCGAGGGGCGGGTTTCAGTTTCGCACTCTGCAGACTGGCACGCCCCCTTTCTTCCCTCTCTTCGGTGCAGTAATGGCAGCGGAACTTAAACAGTCAAACATTACAGTCAATAAACGGCACAGGCACGGGATCCTGTTTGTGACACCAGAAAGAGGCGTATTGCGCCCCAGGGCAAGGGGTACTCGGGTATCAGGCAGCACTGAGGGGGTTAACTTTGTCACAGGGAATGGCGGCCGTGCCTGATCCCGTATCCTGGAGAGCGGTGCTCTTGAAAAGAGTATTTACAGGGATTATGTACAAGTTAGTCGTGACACCACCTGCAGTATCTGGTGAGGGATCACCAGCGCCACTACAGTCCTCCGGAGGTCGGTGGGATTGCGGCAGTGATGGTATAGTCCTCCGCAGGCAGGACTGGGACCTCAGGGGCAGCGTAGTGAGCTGAACAGGTTGTAGCAGAGCTGAGATGGTGGAGGGAGAGTAGGAATAGTCTGTAAAGGGGCACAGTGGGTGAAAGAAAAGGATTCACGCACACTGATGTTAATCAGGTAAATCATCCAGGGCACTGACGGGTGATCGGGCTGCACAGTGGGCTCCCACAGCAAGAGGGTATAAGGCCTCCCTACTTTGTGAATTCTGCTGAAGCACAGTCTATTATATCCTGACTTGCCTCCACTCTCTTCCTTTATCTGTAGCTCCTTCTCCTCCTGTGCAGTCTCCGGGACGACCTTCTCTGGGCACTGCAGTGGCCTGCTGTTTCTGGCTCCCTCTCTTTGACTCTTTCAGGAGACCGGGTAGCTGAAGCTTCCTCGGTGCCAAGGGGTTTTCTTTGGGCCTGTAGTTCTCCCACTGGTGTGGATCCCCAATATCCGGCTTCTCTGGAACGAACTCCCAACTTGAGCTACCTGTTCCTTGCTTCTATTCCTGCTCTGAGCTCCCTGCCTTCAGTCCCACTTAGGCTGGTGGGACGCTGAAGGGCCACTCTGGGTCGCTGGCTCCGGCCTACACGCAGCACCAAACACCAGGACTTCCCTGCAGCTCTTCTAGCGTCTGCACACACTCTGACTAGCTCCTCTCCAGCAGCAGTATATATAGGGGATCTTGCCTAAGGGCAGCAAGTTAAGCTCCCCCTACTGTGCCGGGGTGGAAGGTGTTGTTCGTAGTAAGTACCTGCTGTGGAAACCCAGCTGTGCTTTAGAGAGGTCTGTGGTTACCTGCATTGGCAGGGCGCATCACTAGGAATGACATGCCTGGAAAAATGCTGGCAGCTGGGCACAACATACTGTGGTACAGAAACAAACATCATTTGTTGGAAGCTCTATGTATCCATCAGCCTGAATGGCAACAATTCAAAGGCAAGCATCCTTTAAATGATGTCATTCAGGGCCAGAGCTCATAGAGGGGTGGGGGGTAATTTCTTTCTATTAATGGTTTGCTGGATAGAGAGCTGCAGACTTCTGTGGGACAGGGTGGATATAGCAGCTTACGCTGGTGTTGCTGGTGGTTTTGATGATGTTGCTGTCACATTATACTCTTAAAAACAACAAAGAAAAAATTAGCAAATACCCTAAAACAAAGTAAAATGCTATAGTGAATAAAAATAAATAGGGTACTTGATGAACTTATTTTGATCAAAAAAATGTGCAAGCCATCCCACCCCGACAAGGTGACCCCATCGGGACGGTCCCTACCAAGCAGTATTAAAACATTACAATATGTCCGTGATGTGTACATGGCAAGGAATCAGCAGGACCTGGGTCCCAACAGAGAACACCAGCAATGGGAAGCTATACACATATAAATAATGTCCAGCTCATAAAGCAGGCCATTCCTCAGATTGCAATGCCTGCAACCAAACATTAATAAAACAAAAACCAGAAATGGAACTCAAATGTAACTATGCAGTAGGTGCATGTTCACATGCCTCTGCTGACCGTGTGCACCCACCCTCCCATGGACTCCTCCTCCAACACAAGAAGTGGTTGAGTGTTAGTGCACTCAATTTCTTCTACCTCTGTAGAAGGGACAGGTGGACAGGACATGGAACCCCAGCCAGCAGAGTCATCAAAAAGCATAAGTGACAGCTGCATGTGTGGAGCGCTAAAGGCTGGGGTACCAAACAACTGGGCCAGTAGTCAGGATTCACAGTGGCTATGCCCAGTAATGTAGCCCTGGCTCACATTGGAAAGGGAGAGGAAAAATGGAGAAATAAAAATAATAAGAAAGTAATACGTTTGTGATGCCAATTGGGATTTCCAGCCTGTAGGTGGCCGCCACTGCAGATGCTCCCTGGGAGATAGATGGTGTAGCAGTGTAGTTGTTCAACCCTTCCCAACCAAGGCTGGCTGCCATGAGTAATGATGATGGGGAAGTAGTAACAATGTTGGGTGCAGAGGGAAAGGAGGCACACACAATCATTTTCTTTGCATTTACCCTTTACTGAAACTTGGTGCAGCAAATCAAAAGTTACAAGAATCACCTGGCTAGTGCTCCAGCCAGTCTAGGAAGAACTGCAGTCCGCTGTGCTGGGTGAGATATAGTTGCCTTGCTACTGATTACTCATCATTAAGGTTTCTAGGTGCCTTTGAGCTTTCCTGTATCTCCTCTGGTTGAAAATGTGGACCCTGTCAGTAGCTGTATCTTCCAACAGTTCTCTGGCCCTCTGTATTACCATGCCCCGGAAAGTCCTACTTGTATGGCTACTGGGCATAAAACCCCAGCAGCCTCCAGTTTCTGTCACTAAACCTTGAAAGTCTAGCAACCTAGGGCCTTGAATCCTGTTCTGCAGCTGGTCCCTCAGAGTGCCCTCTAATGCCTTTCCTCTTGCCTTCCTCAGCCTTACTACCCTAATCTCTCCCTCTAACCAGAAACTGGGACCTGCTTAAATAAGGCCTTTTTAGTTCTCAGCTTCCTGATTTAAGTTTAAGTTGGGTTAGATGCTTCAGACTTCCAGCAGAGGTGGCCCCAATTCTTCCCAGACATGGCGTTACAAACAATGTATTTGACATGCTCTCCTCCCCAGGGCTGTGGGGCACTCAGAACTGAGCAACAGTTCTCCTGGGGAGTCTCGGGGGTCAAGTCCTGGCTCCATGACCTTGGCGGTGTCAAAAAAAGTTTGCGGAATAGGGTTTTCGGGATGGTTGTTGTGACGCCACCCATGGTGTTCGGCTATCGATGGCCGACGCTGCGGTGCGGGAACTCTGGGGATAATGGGATCGCAGCTATGGTGGTTTCGTTCCCCATGGGTGCAGCCGTTCCACAGGGCAGCCAGTGTAGTGTTCGGTGAGGGAAGGTTGGCAGGGCTGTTCTGGTAGGAGAGGGGAATTGGAGCGTCTCACAGGCAGATCTCCGGTGGCCTGCCCGTCTTATCAGTCTACCGCTCCGCAGGCAGGAAATGAACAGTCTCACACATAGTTCTGAGTTCTATACCCGGTTTACTTAGCTTTTACTTTGGTGGCACCACAGGGTACTGTCCTTGCACAATCTCTGTCCGGATAGTTCTCAGTCAACCGGATCGCTCATCCAAGACACCCCCTTTATGTTCCTTCCTTTTTGCTCTTTCTCTCAGCGCTGCCTGTCCGCCTCTCTCCTGCTCACACCTCCACACACAGTGCCCCGATCCAGCAGCCATGGGTCCTTTCGGGTGACTAGTACCAAGTCCCATGACTCTAGTACGGCTACCTTCTCAGCTAATGTGTCGGGAGTTGGCCACAGCTCTTCTAGATCTCGTGGCCTCCAGTTCCATGGTTGGAGCGTAGAGTCTCCTCACCACCTTCAGGGCCGGTCCCCTGGTTCTCAACCTGCCCCCCCCACTTCATTCAGATTCAGGCGCACGGGTGGATTGCTCTCTGGCCATGCCCTCTGCCTCGCTGCAGTCTGCTGTTCCGGGACCCAGGATGAGCTCCTCACTGCTCAAGTCCCCCGGATCCTGCTCCTTTCGCTACTTCCTCACAACTGCCTCAACGAACGTCCCACCCTCCACCTTTCTTCCCTCCATCCCACCTGGGACCAGGTGTGTTGGGTGCTTTTGTGGGTGTCTCAGACTTTCCATCCCGTTTCATGAGAACAGAAATACCACACCTGTAGAATGGGTGCAGTATCCCTTTGTGGATACCAGACCGTAGGGGCGCCACATACTTGAAATACCACTTGTGGCAGCCAAACCGCAGGGGCACCACACATGATGTAATATTTATAATGGATAACTCAGAAGTCTTTTCGCATCAAGCAAAGACACAGCAGAACACAGGTTATAGTTGAAAAAGTCTATATGTTAATACACGGTGATTCACAGCAAAGTGCACAGGAAAACTCAAAGACCATAAACACACAGTGTATATATTGAATGAAGCCTTAACAAAACTCAGTTGAAAACCTCAAAGGTAAATACAATGAGCAAAGCAGTCTTCAAAGCACAGTTTACTCTTGAAGAAGCATTGAAAGTAAAGTCCATAGCAAGTCCAAACAAGCAGATGTTTTAAGCAAGTTTATAATTTATTACATAATCCAGCGAGGCCTAGGAAGGAAGTCTTTTATAAAGTCCAGAACCAGTTGCAGAGTCATTACAAAGTCCAGAATAGTCTCATGCTCTACATGTATTTGAATGTAGAAATAGACAGAGTACTTAACTAAGCAACCAACTTACGTGTCAGCAAATTCAGATGAGGCAAGAGCTGCAGAAAGGGAGTAACATGAGCAGTCAGAGCAGAAGGTATGCTGGTAACAGTTGTAGGTAGAAGAGCATCTTACAAGCAGCAACAAAAGATTTCACACAGACTTACAGGAGTAGGCAGAGACCTTGAGAAGCCATTTTGAGTGGGAAACCAGGCAGAGGAAACCAAAGCATAACACTGTGGCAATGTCTAGAGGCTGGGGTGCAGTTTATAAAGGTAGGAAGACAAGGCACATGAAACAAACAACACCATCTTGGAAGAGGGCAAAGTACCTAAAAGGTAATCAAGTAAAAAAATGTTTATACCATGTTAGCCAGTAAATAGAAAAATATTAGAATCTGAGAGTCCTCAGTGGTTGATACCTTTTAATGGTTAACTGAAAAAATGGTAAGTAAAGCAAGCTTTCAGGACAATATGGCCCCTTCATCAGGCTGATAATGACACAAATCTACCTGATGAAGGGGCCATAGTGTCCCGAAAGCTGCTTTACTTACCGTTTAATGGCTAACTGAAAAGATGGTATCAACCCCTGAAGACTCTCAGATTGTAATATTTTTCTAAAAGGTAATCAAAACACTCAAAGTCCTGACACATGACTTGTGGCTCACACAGCTTGGCTGATTTTGAAGGGTTTGAAGTGGAAGAAAGATGACCACTGAACTCAGAGGACAACTCTGAGCTTTTGGATGTGGACTGGTAGAAGATAATGCAAAGGAACTTAATACACTGGTAGCCATATAATCTATAACCGCCTCAACATGTTCTGAACTCACCATTTGTGCAGTGGCCTAACAAATGATGGACCAACCTGTGTCCTTCGTCCACCAGAGGAACGTATTTCAGTTTGGATTCTGGCAGGCACAGATGTGCTTAGTCTTCGCCATGAGGCAGATACACCACCAGCAACATCACCACGGCCTCTATTTGATGTTCTCCTCATTGTTGGCACACAAAAAAAAGTGCAGATTATTACATGGCCTATATTCAGAGAGACAGATCAATAGAATGCCTGTAGGTTCAGATCAGGTGAACAAGGGGGCCACGTCATTATTTTTTCTTCTTTTAGACCTCTACTGGCCATGCACGCTGTGGAGTAGTTGGTTGCATGTGATGGAGCATTGTACTGCATGAAAATCATGTTTTTCTTGAATGATACTGTCTTCTTCCTGTACCACTGCTTGAAGAAGTTGTCTTCCAGAAACTAGCAGTAGGTCCGGGAGTTGAGCTTCACTCAATCCTCAACCTGAAAAGGTCCCACAAGTTCATCTTTGATGATACCAGCCCATACCAGTACCCCACCTCCCCTTGCTGGCATTTGAGTAGGAGTGGAGCTCTCTGCCGTTTACTGATCCAGCCTCTGGCCCATCCATCTGGCCCATCAAGATTCACTCTCATTTCATCAGTCCATAAAACCTTTGAAAAATCAATCTTAAGATATATCTTGGCCCAGTCTTGACGTTTTATCTTATGTTTCTTGTTCAAAGGTGGTCATTTTTCAGTCTTCCTTACCTTGGCCATCTCCCTGAGTATAGCACACCTTGTGCTTTTTGATTCTCCAGTAATGTTGCAGCTCTGAAATATGGCAAAACTGGTGACAAATGGCATCTTGGCAGCTTCACGCTTGATTTTCCTCAATTCATGGGCAGTTATTTTGCGCCTTTTTTGCCCAACACGCTTCTTGCGACCCTGTTGGCTATTTGCCATGAAAAGCTTCATTGTTCGGGGATCAGCCTTCAAAAGTTTGGCAATTTCAAGACTGCTACATCCCTCTGCAAGACATCTCACAATTTTGGACTTTTCAGAGCCCGTCAAATCTCTCTTCTGACCCATTTTGCCTAAGGCCGGCTTCAGACTGCGTCTGAGATCCGATCCGTAGCTGTCCACTTGAAGCAGACAGCCGCGGACCGGATCAGCACACAGGACCAGGGGTCTGTTATGCCCTCTGATCCTGTGTGCAGCCGCACGCAGTTCCTGCTGCTGATAGGTGAGGACCGCGGGCACCGCGGTCCTGACCTGTCAGCGGCTGCAGCTGCGTGCGGCTGCACACAGGATCGGAGGGCATAACAGACCCCCGTTCCTGTATGCTGATCCAGTCCGCGGCTGTCTGCTTCAAGCGGACAGCTACGGATCGGATCTCAGACGCAGTCTGAAGCCGGCCTTAGGAAAGGAAATTGCCTAATAATTAAGCACACCTTATATAGGGTGTTGATGTCATTACACCACACCCCTCCTCATTACAGAGATGCACATCACCTGATTTACTTAATTGGTAGTTGGCTCTCAAATATATACAGCTTGGAGTAGGACAACATGTATAAAAAGTATCATGTGATCAAAATACTCATTTGCCTAATAATTATGCACACCTTACATAGGGTGTTGCTGTCATTACACCACATCCCTCCTCATTACAGAGATGCACATGACCTGATTTACTAAATTGGTAGTTAGCTCTCAAGCCTATACAGCTTGGAGTAGGACAACATGTATAAAAAGTATCATGTGATCAAAATACTCATTTGCCTAATAATTGTGCACACACTGTATAGTGCAATCTCAACAATTGGTGGGTGCCTCGCAGACTGAGAAGCACTGATATACTGTAGATAATATAGAATGTTTTTCAATGTATTTAAGTAGTTTACTTTTTTATTTCTCTATGTCCCACATGAATGTGAACCCCTTTTCTCTAGTTTTATTTTAGCAAATATAGAGGAATATCTTGTCCAAAAAGATGCTATTTATTAATTTCCTTACTTGAAGATTTAAGTGATGAATAACTTAGATTTAAGAAAGAAAGAAGAAAGAAAGAAAGAAAGAAAGAAAGAAAGAAAGAAAGAAAGAAAGAAAGAAAGAAAGAAAGAAAGAAAGAAAGAAAGACTTGGATGACTGGAGTATGAGTTAACTGGAAATATTTAATTACATAAAACTGCCCATAAAATTGTTTTGATTTGTGGAAAAACAGGTTGTTGTGCAAGTCATGTATGATTTAGATTATTTTATTAGATTAAAATTGCCAAACATTAAATAGATAGGAAGACAATCTTTACTAATGAATCATATGAGGGAGTTTTAATATAGACTCCCATTAAACATGAGTGCATCTTTTGAAATTTGATTTTGCCAATTTTGCCAAAGTTTCCTAAAAAATGTCATGCGTTAAAATCTCATAACTGCTAAATCTCTAATTGCCAGAAAACGTGTATAATAACATCCTGAGGTCTCCTTCTACTGTATTGAACATCCTTTGACCTCATTATTGCAAACACAGCCTAATTTTTAAGTGATCTCAACCTATTTAGCTGGGGCTAATGCATGGTAACTAACAGCCTGTCGCAAGACCTGCTCCACCAATGTCTGCTTCTCTCATCAGACTTCTGCCTTCACTCTGAGTGCAGCGCTGCTAGTTGAGACAATGTAAGGACCAGAAGCTTTGTGATGTATAGGCTCTATCCAGCCACTGAGACTGGGATGACTGGTACCAGTAGTGCCATTCAGTCTGGCAGTTTTGGGTGTGTGGGTGCTGACCAGCAATAGTAATCATCTCTCTACTTCACCCCTGACCGCAAACCGACGAGCTGCGGGCCCATAGTAATCGGGTTGCCATTAGCACCACAATGTAATTTTTATAGAGGAAAGGAGTTTTTCAATTTTGATCACCAGGAGGTTTTCATCAAACCCAATATTGGACAAAAATTCACCCAAGCCAGTAGTAATATGCAATTAATATTACTTTATTTAACAAGACATGCATAGGTGATTAAAAACCAATTGGGGTCACAAAACAACCTCAGTATAAGGCTGGAAGGATTAAAGAATTGTGGATGGAAAAAACAACCCAGAAAAAGAACAGACCCATTAAAGTGCAAAGTAATATAATGGAGTGAAGTAACAATAGATCAGACCTTTAACCCTAGAACGCATACCTGGGGCCTCACAGGCCTGCCAGGTTACTTGTTTTCTATTTTCTGCAAAAGTACTTTAGTTTGAATTTTGAAAATCTAGGTAATCCTCAGGTATATAGTTGTTAGTAATTTCCAGTTATTCATATTTTTTTATGTTACAGACATTTCAGTATAACAACCTTTTTTTGGGACTACCCCATATTCACGCATCTGGGGCCTTTTAGGCCTGTACTAGGTTTACATGTGATATTCAGTCTTTTTGTCTGTATTGTTGCTGGGGAAGAACTTTTATGACTATGGGAAGAGTGTGGATTCTGCATGACAACATGGTCATGTGATCTTGGAAGGGAGGCTCCCTCACAAAGTCATGTGTCTCTGACCTCATCACAGGTCTTTTTGTCCTAATTGCTGGAGCTTTGGAGGAAGAAGTCAGCTTTCTTTTGTCTGGAAATAGAAACTTTCTGAGCTCCAAAACCAGAGGCTTCTACTGCACTACAAGAAAGTGATCTGTTGGAGGTAAGAGGAGGGGGGCTGCACTTTACCTGCTTTATATCGCTTGGTGTGCTGGGACCCTAACAAAGAGTCTTATCACATACTGTTTACAGTGCACAAGCCTGATTGTAATCTTTTTCTTTTTTTCTTTTTAGTTTACTGACATCTAAAATCACAATGGCACAGTCATTCCGCCAGCCTTAGCTGGGGTCACCAGGAGGTCAGATCATTACGGAATCCTGTCCTGGCGGACTCCAGCACTAGTGGGAATGCATCCTTACTTTGCAATAAACTTTGAAAAGTATTTTTTTTTAGTTATTCCATGATAATTGAAAACGGGCCTAAAAGGCCCCAGGTGCGTGAATGTGTAGATTTCTATGGGTATGCGTTCTAGAGTTAATCTTGAAACTTCTCTCTGGGGGAGTTTTTTTGAGTCTAACAGCAGGGGTTAATAGGGAACACCACATACAACCACTCTGAATGCTGACCTAGCCCACTTAGAGGGAGAAGAAAGTTCAACAAGGATCTGATTAAGAGCACTCACCCATTAATAGTATAAAGGAAGGGTCCGTACTGCTCCAGGTTTACCCATTAGCGCCACAAAGGCATTTCACCCCTCAGGACTGAAACCGGTTCAGGACACTAGAGGTAACGGGCCGAATTCCGGTGGCGGGAGAAATATTGCGCTCCTGCTGCTCCCGTCCGTACCGGCAAGGAAACAACCTTACCTACTAGATACAGACCGTATGACTGGAAGGAGAGCTCTGTGAAGGTGGTAAAGACAGAGAAGAATATAGTAGACCCCGAAAAACTAAGAGGGAACATCTGGAGACTCCATAAGGCTGGACCCTGAACCGGCAACAGACACCCGGTAAACTAGATTGTACCGTGTATTGTTTAACATCTTCCAATACCCAGTACACAGGAGCTTGAGTTGAATTGATCTCTGTCATTCTTCTTGCCAGTGCCCGGAGGGCTTCAGCACCATCAGCAGCATCTCAACAGAGGGGTAAGAACTACAACAACTACTCCCCTCATCCCTCTCATCCTCTTCCATCACCGCTGCCCTGAGGAAAAAGCTCCACCTGTGGGGAGCTGTACCACACTCTGCTGCACCCACCATAACCTCAGCGGCTGGGTTGCAGCGCCGGTACCTATATTACCGAGAACTACAGGTGGCATCACGTTCCCTTGTAAATATTCCCTCCCCACCATCTAACAAATGATAACCAGGGCACAGAACCGGGATCCTGACCACCCGCGATCCCTCATCCAAGAAGCCATTGTGGCGCCCCTGTGGCTAGGTGCCACAGGGTAGTATTGCACTTTATTATTAAATGTGTTTTCTTTTCCCTGTGAGTTGCTAGTTCAGGGTTTAAACCTTATGGAGTCTGTTTCTACACCCACTTAGGACCATACCACCTAGAATAGGGGGAACCAGTACTTTGGTAGGTCCCAGGATGGTGGGGGTGGAGCATAAGATAGAGGAGAGAGAGGAACAGTTAGTTTACCTCAGACGGTGCTGGGAAGGCTGACAGCCCAGCTGAGAGGAGGGAGCCAGATCTCCAAGTGGGGACCCAGGACAGAAGACAACGGGCCAGGACTGGTAGGAGCCAGCTGGTCACATTGAGGGAGCACCGGCAACACGGAAAGCCAAGGCAGCCTGGACTTTAGCCCAGACTGCAAACCGACGAGCTGCAGGCCCACAGAAATCGGGTTGCTGACAGCACCACAGAGGCACCTCACCCCTCAGGACCAAAAGACGGGTATACACTAGAGGTGGAGAACTGAATCCCAGTGGCGGGGGGGTAAATTGTGCGTTCCTGCTGTTCCCGTCTGCACCGGTACAGGTCCAGTTGAGCCTACTAGATACAGACTGCAGGACTGGCGGATGATCTCTGTAAGGGTGGGAAAGACTGAGAAGGAAGGAAGGAGACCCAGAAAGACAAAGGCAGTGAACATCTAGAGACTCCATAGGGGGGACCCTGAGTTGGCAACATCCACCCTGTAAACCAAACTGTACCATGTCTTGTTTATGCCATCAGCCGGTACCCAGGAAAGTGGAGTTAAACTTGAACTGGTTTCCATTATTCTTTCTGCCGCAGCCCGGAGGGCTCAGCATCAACAGCAGCTCAGCAGAGGGGTAAGAACTGCAGCACCATCTTCATTACTGCCCTCCTTCACCACCTTCCTTTATTTGCTGTCCTGAGGTAAAGCTCCACTTGTGGGGAGCTGTACCACACTTTGCTGCCCCAACCATCACCTCAGCGGCCGGCTGGCAGAGCCGGTACCATATTACCGGAAACTACATGTGGTGTCACGTTCCCCTGTAAATAGCCCCTTCTCTCATCATCAACATCCCCTTCAAATGATCCCCAGGGCATGGCAGTGGGATTCCATCCACCCGTGACTCCTTACACAGCAGACCCAGTAGCCGAGTACCCTACTAGCCCTGGCCGCATCACCATCAGTCCCGGTGTTCGAGTACCCCTAGCCCTGGGCTCATCATGTGTCATAAGGTTATGAAGGGGCAGATTTATCAAACATGGTCTAAAGTGAAACTGGCTCAGTTGCCCTTAGCAACCAATCAGATTCCACTTTTCATTCCTCACAGACTCTTTGGAAAATGAAAGGTGGAATCTGATTGGTTGCTAAGATCAACTGAGCCAGTTTCACAGATCTAGTTTTCACAGATAGATCTCCCCCAAATCTGTTTTCTTTTTAGATAATTCAGATAACCCATAATAGCAAATAATTTAAATACAGATCAAAGAAAATGGATTTAGTGAGATTATGCTTAACAAAATTGGAAGAAAGTCCAGTAATTTTAGATAACATTATGTGGAGCGATGAAGCTTCTTTCAGATTATAAATGTTATTTTTTTCTGTCCACCTACTTTTTGACCATCCTGTATATATTACACTGTATATATATGCTGTGATGTAGTGAATGGCAGCATTATACATAGCCAGTATGTTTGGCACAGGCAGAAGTCTGCTGTGATGTTTTTATGAATGTCTCGCCAGTACTTAGAAGCCAAAGTCTGCTTAACAGCACTGCAAGAGTTAAGCTTGCAACTTGCTGGAGATGTGGGTGTGTCTCAGGATGTTTAATGGAGTTTCTGTTTGAAATGTGGGAGACTTACAGAGAGTGAGATATAGAGAGCCTGCAGAGTGCAGGGCTGGAAGCAGAAGCCCGCCATTGTGTAACAAGCAGTCTCCCAGGGGCCTTGTGTGGGCTGACAACAGGACCCCGAGTGAGTGGAGGCTGGGATACGTCAGAAGAAGTGTATCCAAACCTGGAGTTAATGGTCTGTGTATTGCATTGCCGTGTATTGCATTGCCTGTAAAGCCAAGGAAGGCATACACATGGAGTTAGTTTATGAAGCCTAAAGGTACCGTTACACACAGAGATATCTGTGCAGACATTGCTTGCAACTCACTGGTTGCAGTGAAATCATGGACACATTGTTCCATTTTGTTGCCGTGTATTGACGTCACCTGCATTCATGGGGACACTAAAGACTATCCAGTGTCCAGAGTTGTCATTGAGACAGCCAGGGACTTTGGGAGCCATGACATTGGTGTAGTCCCAGACTTTGTGCATCCCGTCATAATAGGCCGGGACTCTAAATAATTTTTGGACTTGTGGGAAGATGGGGTTGTGTACAATAAGGAAGTAACACCTCACAAAATTGACAGTTCTGAGATAGGGGTGACCAGAGAAAGGTACGTGTCTCCCCAACTTAGTGACCTGAGGACTCCTGAAGTGTACCACAGTACGACAGGTAGTGATGTGGTAGCTAAATAGAATAGAGCTGACACCAAGTTAGAGAGTGACTTGGGGGTTCACCAGAGTGTGGAATGTTACACAGACTCAAGGGGTGACACTGAAAAGGAAAGGGAGTACAGAAAGGGCCCAGCAAGGATGGCAAATCCTCCTGTCACAAAAGGAGCAAGCACCACAAAAAAGATGCCCCGGTGACCCCAGCTGATAATATGTCCAGACACCGAGAAAATCAGGATGGAAGGTTAAGAGTAGTGATGAGCGAGTACTAAAATGCTCGGGTGCTCGAAGCTCGGGCCGAGCATCCCGAGATACTCGTGTACTCGGCCCGAGTACCGAGCCCAATGTTATCCTATGGGAGACACGAGTATTTTTATGAAATGACTGCCGGCAGCATGGAAAAACCCTAAAAATGTCACAAAAGTCTCAGAAGAGTGCTGAAATGACATGGCAACAGTATGGGGAAGACCCCTGGAAGCATTTCTCACTCAAAAGTCACAGCTGTGAACAATCTTGTCAGACATTCACGCCAATTTTACGGAGTCACCAGAAAACCTTCCAAAATGATACCAAAATGAATATTTAGGGTGGAAATGTTAAGGGCACATACCCAATAGTGAGATACAGCTGGTGTATGTTACTTTTTTTGATTACATGAAACATTTTACGTGAAAACATTGTGCGGCACTCCGATGTCCCTGAGAAGAGACGTACATGAAGCCCTGTCTTGAAATAATGTGCCCATTTTGAGGAACTGGGTCTATTGTAGTATTTTCCTTTGCCAGGGCAGTCCAAAATTTGGAGGTTCACCAATGCCCCTAGATAGAGACATACATGAGGGCCTGTAAACCTGAAGTGGGTGTATAGTAGTATAGCCCTTTGGCCAGGGCAGCCAAAAATTGGGAGGTTCAACAATGACCCATGCATACAGACATGTAGTAGGGCCTGTAAACCTCAAGTGGGTGTATTGTAGTATAGGCCTTTGGCAGGGCAGCCAAAAATTGGGAGGTTCAACAATGCCCCTGGATACAGACATGCAGGAGGACCTGTAAACCTCAAGTGGGTGTATTGTAGTATTGCCCTTTGGCAGGGCAGCCAAAAATTGGGAGGCTCAACAATGACCCTGGATACAGACATGTAGTAGGGCCTGTAACCCTCAAGTGGGTGTATTGTAATATAGGCCTTTGGCAGGGCAGCCAAAAATTGGGAGGTTCAACAATGCCCCTGGATACAGACATGCAGGAGGGCCGTAAACCTGAAGTGGGTGTATAGTAGTATAGCCCTTTGGCCAGGGCAGCCAAAAATTGGGAGGTTCAATAATGACCCATGCATACAGACATGTAGTAGGGCCTGTAACCCTCAAGTGGGTGTATTGTAGTATTGCCCTTTGGCAAGGCAGCCAAAAATTGGGAGGCTCCACATTGTCCCTGGATAGAGACGTGCATGAGGGCCTCAAAACATTTTTCCCATTGAAAAGGAGCGGGTATCCTGTCGTTGTAATGGCCATTCAAAAAGAATGGGCGTAAAAATTTACCACTGGGGGTATACCTGAAACAACAGCCTAACTATTGTAACGGTCATCATGGTGGCACATGAGGAGAAGGAGGAGCAGTCCAGCGATTAGCCAAGGAAGAGGAAGACGACGTGGTGGATGATCCAGTAGCTGACCCAACCTGGCAGGAGGATATGCAGAGCGAGGACAGCAGTGCACAGGGGGAGGGAGGCTTAGCATCCCAACAGGTAGTACAAAGCAGGGTCGGGTCCGCAGGCAGAAGGCAGGCAACCGTTCCCCGGAACAACAACACGACACAAGGTGCCTGTGCAAATGCTAGGTGTTCCCGAGTCTGGCAGTTTTTTAAGTTGGCTCCAGATGACTCTAAAAAGGCCATTTGCAACACCTGCCATGCCAGCAGCGGCAGGGGTACGAAAACTAGCAGCCTGACCACCACCAGCATGATGAGGCAC
This sequence comes from Allobates femoralis, assembly GCA_033576535.1. NCBI lineage: Eukaryota > Metazoa > Chordata > Amphibia > Anura > Aromobatidae > Allobates > Allobates femoralis. Next base: position 374,948,933 of record JARQOC010000003.1, read on the forward strand.
ATGTCAGCCAAGCACCCGACTTTGTGGGAAGTACAACAGAGTCGAGGAGCGGTGCTTGCTGATGTCACTGCTACGTCTTCGCATGTTGTGCGTGCGAGCCAATCCCCTGTACATGCTGGCCGCGAACAAGCCTCCGGCCCTGCACCTGAAGTTACCCATGCACAAATAACCCCACCTTCAAGCACGTCCTTGTCCAAGCGCAGCGTTCAATTATCCATTCAGCAAACCTTTGAACGCAGGCGCAAATACGCTGCCAACGCCCCACATGCCACAGTCCTGAATTATCACATTTCACAACTCATAGCGGTAGAAATGTTGCCTTTACGGCTGGTGGAGACAGAAGCATTCCTGATGGCGGCTGCAGTCCCACGTTACTCGGTCCCCAGCCGCCACTATTTCTCCAGATGTGCCATCCCTGCATTGCATTGCCACGTGTCCAACAGCATCACACGTGCCCTGAACAACGCTGTTTCAGTCAAAGTCCACCAAACCACAGACACGTGGAGAAGTGCTTGTGGGCAAGGCGGCTACATCTTCTTGACAAAACACTGGGTTAATATTGTGGAGGCTGGGACACAGTCTGAGCGAGGGACGGAACACGTCCTTCCCACAGCAAGGATAGCAGGCCCTACCTCTGTCAGGGTTTGACCGACACTCTACAGCTCCGGAATGTCATGCTCTTCATCCTCCTCCTCATCCTCATCCACTGTACCCTCCACACCAGTCCCAAGATGGAAGCACTGCAGCACTGCCTCCGCGAAGCGGCAACAGGCTGTGCTGAAGCTAGTCTGCATAGGTGACAAACCCCACAATGCAGAAGTGGTGTGGGCAGCTCTGAAACAGCAGGCAGATCACTGGCTCACACCTCTGAACCTAAAGCCAGGAAAGGTCGTGTGTGACAATGTCCGGAACCTGGTGGCAGCTTTCAGGCGAGGACAGCTGACGCATGTTCAATGCGTGGGCCATGTGCTCAACCTGGTGGTTCAGAGGTTTCTAAAGTCATACCCAGAGCTGTCTGAACAGCTGGTAAAAGTTCGCCGTCTGTCTGCACATTTTCGCAAGTCACCTGCTGCTTCAGCCGGCCTTGCCGGCTTTCAGCGCCGTTTGCGTCTTCCGGCCCACAGACTGGTGTGTGATGTCCCCACGCGTTGGAATTCAACTCTGCACATGTTGGTCAGGATATGTGAGCAGAAGAGGGCAGTTGTTGACTACCTGCATCACCTAAGCCGTCGGGAAATGGGTCAAACTCCACACATAACACCTGAGGAGTGGAGATGGATGTCCGACCTATGTACCGTCCTCCAAAACTTTGAGGACTCCACCAAGATGGTGAGCGGCGATGACGCCATTATTAGTGTCACCATACCACTACTCTGCCTTCTAAAACGGTCTCTGCTGAAAAACAAAGAGGATGCATTGCAGGCCGAGCGCGATGACTTGGAGCAAGAAACAGTAGTGGGTGTGGGTGAAAACACACAGCCCAGCCTCATCTCAAAACAACGTGCAGTGGAGGACTATGACGAGGAGGAGGAGGATGAAGACATGGAGCAACTCTCTGGCCAAATTGAGGATATGACATGCACACCAGTCATACCCTTGATTCTGCGTGGCTGGCCAGAGGACAGTGGAGATGAGGAGGAGGAGGAGGACAGCATGTTCAGTCATCGTGTTCGTCTGGATACTGAAGTGATGGCTGTTAAGAGTCTGGCGCACATGGCTGACTTTATGGTAAGCTGCCTGGCTCGTGACCCTCGCGTTCACAACATCTTGGCCAACAATCAGTACTGATTGGCAACACTGTTAGACCCACGCTACAAGGAGAACTTTATGTCTCTCATTCCTGAGGCGGAGAGGTCAGCCAAAATGCAGCATTTCCAGAAGGCCATAGTCACGGAAGTAGGCAAATCATTCCCCTCACAAAACGCTAGCGGCATAGGTCAGGAATCGGTGGACAACCAAGGCGTACGGCCGAGAGGGGCACAAGTCCAATCCGCCAGAGGTAGGGGAACAGTCTTTACGATGTGGGACAGTTTTCTCAGCCCCTCACGTACCACAGCCCCTGAGGTGCGGGGTAGTGCCACAAGAAATGCTAAGTTTGGCCAGATGCTGAAGGAGTACGTTGCAGATCAAACAACTGTACTGCTAGATTCCTCTGTGCCTTACAATTATTGTGTCTCCAAGCTGGACACGTGGCAGGAATTGGCTCTCTATGCCTTGGAAGTCCTGGCCTGCCCTGCCGCTAGCGTTTTGTCAGAGCGTGTTTTCAGAGCCGCAGGTGGAATCATTACTGATAAACGCACCCGCCTGTCAACTGAAAATGCTGACAGGCTGACTCTGATCAAGATGAACAAGGGTTGGATTAGGCCAGACTTCACCACACACCACAACAAATGACAACTGAATTTAAATTTTGTTATGGGAATTTGCCATGTACCTCCACTCACCCATGGGTACACACTTATGGACTTCCGAGTGTCCAAGTGTGGGATCAGTAATGTCCGTGGACGTGTACTCGACCTGGTGGTAGGAAGGAGGATCAGGTTGGGAAATGTGCGGTGCAGTATCACGGCTACTGACACTTGACCGTGTGGAAGACAGGGTGTTTGTGGAGGTGAAAATCTGACTTGAAGCATTATCCGCTATCCAAGTAACAACCTGTTGACACTGGTGTTGGTTCAAGAGCGGTGTACTGCAGCGGGCCCCAAGAATTTGGGAAAGGACGTGTGAGCGAGTAGATGTGCCCCTTTCTTGTTACAAAATTAGTGCTTGCACACGACCTCGGCCTCTGCCTGCACCACCATCACGTTCACTTCCTTGTTCCTTGCCAATGCCCTTGCGCATTTTGCTTGTATACAGCGACAACAGTCTGGTTACTGTAATGGTCACAGGAGAGTAGGATTTTAGTCCCTAACCTGTATTAAGGTAGTAAGTACACCAGTCTGGTTACTGTAATGGTCACAAGAGAGTAGGATTTTAGTCCCTAACCTGTATCAAGGTAGTAAGTACACCAGTCTGGTGACTGTAATGGTCACAGGAGAGTAGGATTTTAGTCCCTAAACTGTATCAAGGTATGACGTACACCAGTCTGGTGACTGTTCCGATCACAGGAGATTAGGATTTTAGGACCTAACCTGTATCAAGGTATTAAGTACACCAGTCTGGTGAATGCAATGGTCACAGGAGATTAGGATTTTAATCCCTGACCTCTATCAACGTATTAAGTACACCAGTCTGGTGAATGCAATGGTCACAGGAGAGTAGGATTTTAGTCCCTAACCTGTATCAAGGTGTGACGTACACCAGTCTGGTGACTGTTCAGATCACAGGAGATTAGGATTTTAGGCCCTAACCTGTATCAAGGTATTAAGTACACCAGTCTGGTGAATGCAATGGTCACAGGAGATTAGGATTTTAGTCCCTAACCGGTATCAAGGTATTAAGTACACCAGTCTGGTGAATGCAATGGTCACAGAAGATTAGGATTTCAGTCCCTAACCTCTATCAAGGTATTAAGTACACCAGTCTGGTGAATGCAATGGTCACAGGAGAGTACGATTTTAGGCCCTAACCTGTATCAAGGTATTAAGTACACCAGTCTGGTGACAGTTCAGATCACAGGAGATTCGGATTTTAGTCCCTAACCTGTATCAAGGTATGACGTACACCAGTCTGGTGACTGCTCAGATCACAGAAGATTCGGATTTTAGTCCCTAACCTGTATCAAGGTATGACGTACACCAGTTTGGTGACAGTTCAGATCACAGGAGATTCGGATTTTAGTCCCTAACCTGTATCAAGGTATGACGTACACCAGTCTGGTGACTGCTCAGATCACAGGAGATTCGGATTTTAGTCCCTAACCTGTATCAAGGTATGACGTACACCAGTCTGGTGAATGCAATGGTCACAGGAGATTAGGATTTTAGGCCCTAACCTGTATCAAGGTAGTACGTACACCAGTCTGGTGATTCTAATGGTCACAGATTAGGATTTTAGTCCCTAACCTGTATCAAGGTACTACGTACACCAGTCTGGTGACTCTAATGGTCACAGGAGATGAGGATTTTAGTCCCTAACCTGTATCAAGGTAGTACGTACACCAGTCTGGTGATTCTAATGGTCACAGATTAGGATTTTAGTCCCTAACCTGTATCAAGGTAGTACGTACACCAGTCTGGTGACTCTAATGGTCACAGGAGATGAGAATTTTAGTCCCTATGTCCTAATCTGTATCAAGCTAGTAAGTACAACAGTCTGGTGACTGTAATGGTCACAGAAAAGCTTGGACTCCGATCTGGATCACCCTGCCTATATCCTCCGAGATTAGTCCTGAGAAGGACTGTTGTGGTCAGCTCAGCAGCAGTTTGCAGCCCTGCTCCGGATCTACTTATGAGGGCCGCAAATCTGTCCCTAAGCAGCAGCAGACACTGTCCCTACACTCACTGTCTGGATGCCTGTGTGCAGAGCACAGCACGGCTGGGTCTTATAAAGGCTCGGTCACGCTGTGCAGGCCGGCCAATCACTGCAATGCCACAACTAACAGGGCTGTGGCATTGCAGTGGTCTGCCAGCCAATCCCTGCACTTGGGCTGGCTCTCAAAAGAGCGCCAACATGCAGAGATGACGACCACGAGCACAGCACGAGTATCGCGAGATTACTCGGTGCTCGCCGAGTAGCCCGAGTACAGTGATACTCGTGCTAGTACCGAGTAGTGGCGAGCATGCTCGCTCATCACTAGTTAAGAGTCATTGTCCGAAGCAACCGCTGGGGCTGAGACAGTTAGTGTGCTGCCAGAGAAACTGACACAGGGTAATGACAATGCTCCACAAGATGAAGTCAGAGAGATGGAGCCAGCCAAGAAGCTGGTGTGTGTGTCCTCTCTAGGGTCTGAACGGGTAACCGTTGGTTGGTCAGCAGGTCACCTCACGGAAATGGGCATTGCTAGGTCTGAATGGGTAGACGACTCCCAAGACCTTGAGAATGAAGAGAGGGAAGGTCTGACACCTTCTGAAGTTGAGGATGTTGTTGCCCAGGGGAGAGCGACAGATGGGGATGCTGATGCCCAAGATGTCACGCACTTAGATGGCGCTGACATTGTTAATTGCTGCTGTGTATGTGGTTTGTCTTTAAGAGCTGCATGGTTGATGGTTGTATATCAGAAAAACACGGTGATTTTATGCAAAAACGTATACAAATTTATTATTCACGTAGTTTAAAAAGTTACATATAAATAAGGTTTTTTCAGACAAAGTACACAAAGTAGTGTTACATACAATTATATATTAAATATAAAGATAATTATAAAATTCATAGACAGCACCCTATAAACTAGGAAAACCTGTGATCTTCTTGTGTAATGTAAAAAAACTAAAAAATCACAACTCATAAACAATGGTAAAAAAAATTCAGTAAGTTTCCATTAGTCACCTATCTCTCACATAGGAGACAGAAGAAAAAGTAATAGTGAAATAACCAATAAATTTCTACTAGTCACCTATCTCTCACATAGGAGACCACAGAAACAGTGACAATAAACTAAGATCAAACAGTGAAAATCAATCTAAAGGGTGATTACCTGGTGTATCTACAGACTCTGCTGCACTCTACATGCACGTTTCGGCTTGCGCCTTCATCCAGGAGTGAATACAGCTCCCAACTTCCACCATTATATAGTGTGGAATAACCTATCCCTGAACCAGCCACACCGCACCCGCCCCCTGAAACAGCTGACTGAAACCAGTGTTCATTATTCTGTAGAGGTGGAAAAACAACATGGTTGCGCCCATAAAGCGTCTCAGTCACCATGGTAACCTTAAGACGGCGCATGCCCGGCGTCCTGCGTCCGGATCCGACCACCTCAGCGCGTCACAGTGGTTGCCGTGGATCCGAGGACAAACATCCGCCCTGTCGGCGGAAGTCGTCATCGGAATCCCGGTATTCACTGTGATTGACGCGCGGCTGCTCCTCTCCTAAGGCGCCGCCCCGAGCATGCGCACCAGGTCTTCCCACGGACTTATTACATGGCAGAACATGGACATAGCTGCAAAGAGCGGGCGCTATATGAATGGCACAGGGGTAGTTATCTATATCGCAAACTGACATATTGTGAATACTTGCTCAAATTCATAAATAAAGTAAATACAGTGCATTGATTTATAAATAAACAATATATAAAACATATGCATATACCGGGCTGTCATACATTAAATATCTTATACTAGGACACCTAACACCACAACAAGAATACATATACATTTAATAGAGAAAAATTTCTCCTTTCCCACTGCTATGACATTAAATATCAAGGAATAAGAGAGAGTAATGATATTCTTCCGATAATATATTCTTGCATTCAGGTGGGAAACAAGACACTTCTTCTCAAAAGGTCTCTCCTACGGCAATATAGAAAATCGCAATGTCACAGTATCCCAATGCTAAAAAGTAACATGACAGAAGAGACAAATTAATATCACAATTAATAATCAAAAAATTAATGATAAATAAAAAATACTCATAAAAACTTTAATGGCCAATTTTTGGGCTGAAAAACTCGGCTTATACACGAGTATATATGGTAATTCTATTTGGTGAGCATTCACTTCCATGAAGTAGAGGGATGATGATAAGCTTTGAAATCATCCTCTGTAATGCCTAACTTTGGTGTATATGGTTGATGGTTGTGAAGGTTCTTGCCTCCTGTGGTGTGCTCCAGAACTGCAGTCACTATTATGTTCAATTGCTGGTTCAGGAGTTAATGTGTGGCACACCTGAAATCCCCTCCCCCTGGCTTTAAATAGCCTTCCCTCTCCTCTCTCAGGTGCTGCTGATATATATGTGCTCTAGGTCTTGGTGCTGTGCTGATGCTTACTTGCTGGGCTAAAGTCTTTCCTTGGGAGAATCTGTGATTCCTGACTCGTGGGTGGAGGTAGGGGTCCTCAGCCTAGGGCTAATCAGGAGTTTTAGGGTACAGGTTGGCGGCTCGGAACTCCTCACCATCAGAGGTACCTCCAAGATCAGGGTGAGCCAGGGACCCCAGCATCAGCGTCAGATTAGGTTCTCCTGATCCCCTTTTGCCCAATTCACCTACCTGTTACCTGATTCCCTTACCTCCCAAGCGTGACACAAGAGTTGCATAAGGTAGCAGAGGTCACAAGTGAAGAACTGGAGATCCCTGGACAGGCACAAGGTGTTGTGCCCGAGGTTGCCAGGAGTGCTGCTGGACCCCAAGAGGGGCAGGTAACTGCAGTAGTGGAGAAGGTTGAATCCTCCAAAGCCCCTGAAGGTGAAGAGTTTGAGGAAGTAAAACCCTCTGAAAGTGACACTACTGAGACCCAAGAGAAGGCTGAGACCTAGGTGAAGACCGAGGGTGCAGAAGCCACAGAGAAATGAGGTCTGAAGCAGATACCTCTTTGATTGATGGAAGCTCAACCCATTTGGAGGATAGAAGAAATGAGCTAAGGAGGCTCAAAGAGATGGTACAAGACCGTTTGAAGCAGGAGAGGCTTCAGAGATATGCTGTCGAGAGATGAGTTTGTGCACCGGAGAGAGACGATTCCTGACACTGAGCAAGGTGATCATATTGTAGCAGAAGAGACGGGTAAGACTCCCTTGTTCAAGTGCCTGGTAGAGTTTCCGGAAGACTTGAGAGACGAATGTGCCAGAGAGTCTGTGTATGACGACTTTAAGAAGGCCGTGGAAGCCTGTAAGGGTAACTTCTCACGCCACAACCACAGGAGACATGTTTGGCGCCAAATTGCGTGTATTTCGGGAATTTGGCGGCGATAAAACAAATGTCGCCTGATTCCGATTTTGGAGCACTGCTCTGTAATCAAAACCAGACGACATTTGTTTTATCGCTGCCAAATTCCCGAAATACATGCCGCAATAAGGAGGCAATTTGGCAGTGATAATTCCAGGACGAAATATCGCAGCCAAAAATGTCTCCTGTGGTTGTAGCGTGATAACGTACCCTAAGATGTACTGGTCTCTAGAAGCTAAACAGCTGGTGGTTCTTACCACATCCAAAGTAACCATGGATCGGGTGGCTATCCTGAGGGACATGCACTTGAGGTGTATTCGCATGAAGCAGTTGATCCGGCTGAAGAACAAAGAAGCTGCTAGGTGGCTGGGGCTTATGAAGAGAGCCCGAAGTCTACTGGAAGATGTTCTCCAGGTGCCTAGTGCTCTGCTGAGAGACGTCATCGGGGAAAATGGACTAATCATGCAGGAAATGGTGGATAAGGCCAAAGTGACGAGAAAACGAATTCCCGATGATAGTGAAAAGGAGATACCCAGGAAAGGGGGTATGGTTCAGTTTCTCATGGTGGGGACAATAGATAGTCTTGACAATATGTGGATTCTTCTCACTTATAGTGTGACTCACCTAAAAGAATTACAGCAGTTGAAGCTAGAAAGAGCGAGAATCGAGAGACAGCGTCGCTGCTGAAGATGGAAGCCATCTTTGCATCATGGAACCCAATGAAGTGAGGGTCCTTCCAATAATAGATAGGTCACAGCAGAAGCTAGAGACAAATGGTGCAACGGGTCTCTGGGCAATGAAGACAAATGCCAACTGAGAGCTTGCCTAAGATGTCCTGAGGATAGGGTGCATAATAGGTTGAGAGGTAGAGAATCCTCTGTTACACCAATGCTGAAGGTCCTAGACAGAAGACCTAATAGTATATATGACGATACAGAGTCAGACTTGACCGTAGATATAGAGGGAAGTGAATCACACTGCTGTATTGACAGGCGGGGCGGGGAGGTCTAACCAATTCGAGACTCGGGAGTGTGAGATGACACAATCTGATCTCTGGTGGCGATAAAGACAACCCCTGGGGATGGAATAATTGGTGCCAAGCCCCACGGCTTTAGGCAGGCAGAGAGGGGGTGAATATATGATGTAGTGAATGGCAGCATTATACATTGCCTGTATGTTTCGCACAGGCAGAAGTCTGCTGTGATGTTTTTATGAATGTCTTGCCAGTACCTGGAAGTCAAAGTCTGCTTAACAGCATTGCAAGAGTTAAGCTTGCAACTTGCTGTAGATGTATGTGTGTGTCTCAGGATGTTTAATGGAGTCTGTATATGACATGTGGGAGACTGACAGAGAGTGAGATATAGAGAGCCTGCAGGGTGCAGGGCTAGGAGCAGAAGCCCACCATTGTGTAGCAAGCAGTCTCCAGGGCTGAGTGAGTGGAGGCCGGGATACATCAGGAGACGTGTATCCAAACGAGGAGTTAATGGTCTGTAACACAGCCAAGTATTGCATTGCTTGTAAAGCCAAGGAAGGCATACACATGGAGTTGGTTTATGAAACCTAATAAACCGAATGGACTTCTTATGTGAAACCCGTGCCTGTGTACTGATATCCTGCAGCCAGCGAGTGAATACCCTATTGTATAGTGACTGGCATACTGAATGCTAAATATCGCTGCCAACCGAGGGTACCCCGACCCGGTCCGTGATCGCTACGTCACAATATATGTATATATATTATACACATATACCATAGGGTATGTTATGTGATCCCTTGCCGATTTGCAAGTTAGCTCACTGACAAAGACATGAATAGTTTATAATTTTAAGGGTAGGTTAATTTTATCAATGAGAGATAGAATATCAAACATGAAATCCTAAAAATCACATTGTCTAAATTATATAAATATGTTTGCATTTTGCATAGAGAAATAAGTATTTGATCCCTCTGGCAAACAAGACTTAAAACTTGGTGTCAAAACACTTGTTGGCAATCACTGAAGTCAGAGGTTTTCTTACAGTTGGAGTTTGCGCACATGTCCGGAGGAATTTTGGTCCACTCCTCTTTGCCGATCATCTCTAACTCAGTAAGAGTTTGAGGTTGTCACTTGACAACTCAGAGCTTCAGCTTCCTCCATATGTTTTCTATGGGATTACGGTCTGGTGACTGGCTAGGCCACTGCATGACCTTTAGTATGCTTCTTTTTGAGCCACTGTTTTGTTGCCTTGGCTGTATGTTTTGGGTCATTGTTGTGCTGGAAGACAAAGACAAGAGCTATTTTTAATGTCCTGGTGGAGGGAAGGAGATTGTCCCTCAGGATTTTATGGCACATGGCTTCATTCATTGTCCCATTGATACAGTGAAGTAATCCTGAGCCCTTAGCAAAGAAACACCCCCAAAACATAATGTTTCCACCTCCATGCTTGACTGTGGGGATGGTGTTCTTTAAATTATAGGTAACATTTCTCTTCCTTCAAACATGGCTAGTTGAGTTAATGCCAAAGAGCTAAATTTTTGTCTCATCTGACTACAGCACTTTCTCCCAACCACTCTCAGAATCACCAAGGTGTTCATTGGCAAACTTCAGATGGGCCTGCACATGTGCCTTCTTGAGCAGTGGCACTATGCAGGTACTGGAAGATTTTAATCCATTATGGCGTAATATGTTACCAATGGTTTTCTTGGTGACAGTGGTTCCAGCTGCTTTGAGATCATTAACAAGTTCACTCCGTGTAGTTTTAGGCTGATCCCTCACCTTCATGATCATGGATACCCCATGAGGGTAGCCCCATGAGATTTTGCTCCTGTCGAGGTTGTACAAGCCGCGGTACTCAGTAGCAAGACAGGCGGTCTGTTGGGGCGATTATATATATATAAATTATATATATTGTATATAATAAATATATACATCTAATATATAATTGCCGTAGCGCACTTCCGTAAGTTTCAGCGCTACTTCCGTCGTCGTGGACGTGGCTGCCAAACTTACTGAAGTGCGTTAGGGTCATATTACATTACATTACATATATAGTGAAGCTCCTCCTGCCCGCGCTCCCTTCCCGGTCACCCCCCGCCTGTCACCACTGTTCCCCCCGCTGCCCCATCACCCCCCTGCCTGTCACCATAGCCCCCCTCCACTGCCCGCTCACACCCCGCATGTCACAACACTTCCCCCCGCTGCCCCATCAGCCCCCTGCCTGTCACCCCCAGCCTATCACCACTGCCCCTCCGCTCCCCGATCGCCCCCCTCCACTCTCCGGTCACCCCCTGCCTGTCACCCCCAGCTTATCACCACTGCCCCTCCGCTCCCCGATCGCCCCCCTCCACTGTCCGGTCACCCCCCCGCCTCTTACCACACCTCCCTCCAGCCAGCCGCGATCTCTTTTCATCCTGCTTCAGGACCTCTGATGTCGTCACGATGATGGGTGGACTCACAGATCACATGACCGTGACGTCATCAAAGGTCCTGTCCCGATCTAACCTACTCTGCCTACTCATCCCCCTGCGCTGCACACTGACCCACGATCTGCTCCCTCACCCCCGCTCTGCCCACTGACCCCCACTCTGCCCCTGACCCTGCTCTGCCCACTCACCCCCACTCTGACCACTGACCCCCACTCTGCCCCTGACCCTGCTCTGCCCACTCACCCCCACTCTGACCACTGACCCCCACTCTGCCCACTCACCCCCCAACTCTGCCCACTCACCCCCCTACTCTTCCCCCTGACCCCCTCTCTGCCCCCTCACCCCCACTCTGCACACTGACCCCCATTCTGCCCCTGATCCTGCTCTGCCCACTCACCCCCACTCTGATCACTGACCCTGCTCTGCCCACTCACCCCCACTCTGACCACTGACCCCCACACTGCCTACTCATCCCCCTGCACTGCACACTCACCCCCTCTCTGCCCCCCTCACCCCCACTCTGCACACTGACCCCCACTCTGCCCCTGACCCTGCTCTGCCCACTGACCCCCACTCTGCCCACTCACCCCCAAACTCTGCCCACTCACCCCCCTACTCTTCCCCCTGACCCCCTCTCTGCCCCCTCACCCCCACTCTGCACACTGACCCCCTCTCTGCCCCTGACCCTGCTCTGCCCACTCACCCCCACTCTGACCACTGACCCCCACTCTGCCCACTCACCCCCAAACTCTGCCCACTCACCCCCCTACTCTTCCCCCTGACCCCCTCTCTGCCCCCTCACCCCCACTCTGCACACTGACCCCCATTCTGCCCCTGATCCTGCTCTGCCCACTCACCCCCACTCTGATCACTGACCCTGCTCTGCCCACTCACCCCCACTCTGACCACTGACCCCCACTCTGCCCCTCACCCTGCTCTGCCCACTCACCCCCACTCTGACCACTGACCGTGCTCTACCCACTCACCCCCACTCTGACCACTGACCCCCACTCTGCCCACTCACCCCCAAACTCTGCCCACTCACCCCCCTACTCTGCCCCCTCACCCCCTCCCTGCCCCCTCACCCACACTCTGCCCACTCACCCTGCTCTGTCCACTCATCCTGCTCTGCCCACTCACCCCCACTCTCTGCCAACTCACCCCCTCTCTGCTCACTCACCCCCTCTCTGCTCACTCACCCCCTCTCTGCCCACTCACCCCCACTATGCCCACTGACCATGCTCTGCCCACTCACCCTGCTCAGCCCACTGACCCCTCACACTGGCCACTCATCCTGCTCTGCCCACTCACCATGCTCTGCCCACTCACCCCTCACTGCCCACTGACCCCTCACACTGACCCTGCTCTGCCCACTGACCATCCTCTGCCCACTGACCCCTCACTGACCCTGCTCTGCCCACTCACCCTGCTCGGCCCACTGACCCCTCACACTGCCCACTGACCCTCCTCTGCCCACTGAACATGCTCTGCCCACTGACCCCTCAATGCCCACTCACCCTGCTCTGCCCACTGACCCTGCTCTGCTCACTGACCACTCACACTCCCACTCACCCTGCTCTGCCCACTGACCCCTCACACGCCCCACTAACCCTGCTCTGCCCACTCACCCCTCACACTGACCCTGCTCTGCCCACTGACCCTGCTCTGATCACTCACCCCTCACACTGCCCACTGACCCCTCACACTGCCCACTCACGCCTCACACTGCCCACTGAACATGCTATGCCCACTTACCCCTCACACTGCCCACTGACCATGCTCTGCCCACTGACCCCTCACACTGCCTACTGACCCTGCTCTGCTCATTTACTCCCGCTCTGGCCACTCACCCCCGCTCTGCCCACTTGCCCCTGCTTTTACCACTGACCCTGCTCTGCCCACTGACCACCCTCTGTTCACTCACCCCCGCTCTGCCCTTTCACCATGCCCACTGACCCCTGCTCTGCCAACTGACCGTGCCCACTCACCCATGCTCTACCCACTGACCCTTCTCTGCCCACTCACTGTGCCCACTGACCGCCGCTCTGCCCACTAACCCCTGCTCTGCCCACTGACTGTGCCCAATAACCCTTGCTATGCCCACTAAACCCTGCTCTGCTCACTCACCCCCGCTCTGCCCGCTGACCCCTGCTCTGCTCACTGACTGTGCCCACTCCTCCCCTGCTCTACCCACTCACCCCTGCTCTGCCCACTGATTTTTCCCACTAACCCTGCTGTGCCTACTGACTGTGCCCACTGACCCCTGCTCTGCCCAATCACTCTGCCCACTAACCCCTGCTCTGACCACTGACCCCCGCTATGACCCTGCTCTGACCACTGACCCCCCAATCCTGCTCACTGACCCTGCTCTGCCCATTTACCCCCCACTCTGCCCACTCACCCCCGCTCTGCCCACTGACCCTGCTCTGCACACTTACCCCCCCCCTCTGGCTACTGACCATGCCCACTGACCCCAGCTCTGCCCACAGACCCCAGCTCTGCCTACTGACCCTGCTCTGACTACTGATTATGCCCACTGACCCCTGCTCTGCCCAATGACTCTGCCCACTAACCCCTGCTCTTCCCACTCATCCCCCACTCTGCCCACTAACCCCCACTTTGCCCACTGAACCCCAGCAGATCGGTTTCCCAGCCAACGACAGGTCCTGTCCTGCCACCTACAAGACGGGTGGAGCGAGCCGCCGCAGGGTAAGTATCCTCACTGAGGTTTTTTTATTTTTATTATCACCATGAAGGAGCGGGGGAGGGGGGCAGAGTGTGTAGCCCCAGAGGGAGGGGGGCCGCAGAGACTGGAGGCCCAGAGGGACAGGGTGCCGCGGGGAGCGGAGGGGGTCAGGAGGAGCGCCTCCATCCTGCCCCCCCTATCCATCCTGCCCCCCCAACACCATCCTGCCCCCCCCGACTCCATCCCGCACCCCCACCACCATCCTCACCCCCCGCCAACATCCTGCCCTGCCGCCTCCATCCTCCCCCCCCAGCCACCATCCTGCCCTGCCGTCTCCATCCTGCCCGGCCTTCTCCATCCTGCCTCGCTCCGTCCATCCTGCGCCACTCACCTCCATCCTGCCTCTCCGTCTCCATCCTGCCCCTCCGGCTCCATCCGGCCCCTCCGGCTCCATCCTCCCCTCTGCCTCCATCCTCCCCGCCCCCTCCATCCTGCCCCGCCCCCTCCATCCTGCTCCGCCACCCCATCCTGCTCCGCCACCCACCATCCTGCCCCCCTTGCTCCTTCCTGCCCCACTCGCTACTTCCTTCCCCGCTCACTCCATCCTGCCCTGCTCGCTCCATCCTGCCCTGCTCGCTCCATCCTCACCCCCGCTGTTCTTGCTCCCCCGCCTCCATCCTGCCCTCACGCTTACTCATCCTGCCCCGCTTGCTCCATTCTGCTCATCTGCCTCCATCCTGCTCCTCCGGCTCCATCCTGCTCAATCCTGCCCCTTCGGCTTCATCCTGCTCCTCCGCCTCCATCCTGCCCCGCTCAATCCATCCTGCCCCGCTCAATCCATCCTGCCCCCGCTCTTCTTGCTCCCCCGCCTCCATCCTGCCCCGCTCGCTCCATCCTGCCCCCCTCCCCCGCCTCCATCCTGTTGTCCCGCCTCCATCCTGTTCCCCCGGCTCCATCCTGTTCCCCCCGGCTCCATCCTCTTTCCCCCGGCTCCATCCTGTTTCCCCCGCCTCCATCCTGCCCCCTCCCACCTCCATTCTGCCCCCCCAACACAATCCTGCCCCCCTCCCCTCCTCAGCTGATCGCTTGCCCAGGCAACTACAGGTCCTAAAGGCCTGTAGGACCTACAAGGCGGAGGTGGAGCGAGCCGCCGGACAGGTGAGTATCCTCACTGAGGATTTTTTTTAATTTTACTGTGGACGACCGGGGGCCAGGAGGAGTTGGGGACCGCGGTGACCGCAGTATTGCCATATACCATAGTGCTGCTATACATGTGCTATAATGTACTGCCATATACCATAGTGCTGCTATACATGTACTGTAATGTACCGCCATATACCATAGCACTGCTATACATGTACTGTAATGTACCGCCATATACTATAGTGCTGCTATACATGTGCTCTAATTACCACCATATACCATCGTACTGCTATATATATATATATATATATATGTCCTTCGCTCATGTTGACTTAACAAGTTCTGTCAATCACAGTATGTCAACTACATACATATTCTACACTACCCCATTCTTTACAATCGGCCCGTCATATATAAAAGCCAAAGCCACTTCCGTCTTCAAGTGACAACAATTACGTCACCGCACGCAAGTGCCTTGGGCACTACACCCGCTCAGGGTGGACCAAGATGCCGGCCATAAGCAGAGCGGGACTAACCCAGCACCGCCACGCTTACGGCCCCCCCAACACTGCCCAAAACACCCACACATCACGGCCGAGAGACGACCGGCGTTAGCCGGTTGTCTCCTGTCCACCACACACCACTTCGGGAGATGACCGCCATTACCTCCGGCTCCTTTCACAAGTCCTGGCTCCTCCCCCTCACTTCTGGCGCCCGGGGCTGCGCAATGGCGGCCGCACGGATCACCCTCCGCTCCTGCACTGCCACCAGCCTCCGGGGCTCAGTCCTCTGCCGGACGGCAGGAGGCCAAGTGGCCCCGGGGATACGGACACCGCTGCTGTGCAGCCTACACTACTAAGGGAGAGAGGTATGCAGCCTGTAGGAGGAGGAGAGGTGGCGTGATGTCACCCCTCCAGCCTCCCCTGTCCTCTGCCCTCCAGCTTCCCCTGTCCTCTGCCCTCCAGCCTCCCCTGTCCTCTGCCCTCCAGCCTCCCCTGTCCTCTGCCCTCCAGCCTCCCCTGTCCTCTGCCCTCCAGCCTCCCCTGTCCTCTGCACTCCAGCCTCCGCTCTCCTCACCCCTCCAGCCTCCGCTCTCCTCACCCCTCCATATGCAATGTACAGTATGTGTATATATGTGTGTGTATGTATCCACTTCCCTCACTTTGTCCGCACTTCCGTCACTTTGTCCGCACTTCCGTCACTTTGTACACACACATACACATACACACACACGCAAGCACACACACACTCCGCTATACTTACCACTGGCCCTGCGTCCGCCGCCTGCATCCTCAGTCGACATCTCGCCCCCCCCCCGAACTACTGGATCCAATATAGCATCCAAGAAGTCTCGCCAAACTTCCCGGACATATTGGATCCAGTCGTCCGGGGCCGCCAACATACTTTGTCCAAGATGGCGTCCGGGAAGTCTCGCCAGACTTCCCAGACCCAATATTGGATCCAGTCGTCCGGGGGCGGCGACATGTCGACTCAGGATCCACGTGGTGGGGAAGACGCAGGGCCGCTGCTAAGTATACCGAAGTGTCTGTATGTGTGTGTGTATGTGTGTGCTGACCACTCTGCCCACGGCGCTGCGCTGACCACTCTGCCCACGGCGCTGCGCTGACCACTCTGCCCACGGCGCTGCGCTGACCACTCTGCCCACGGCGATGCGCTGACCACTCTGCCCACGGCGCTGCGCTGAGCACTCTGCCCACGGCGCTGCGCTGACCACTTTGCCCATGACGCTGCGCTGACCAATCTCACCGCACTCACTGCTAACCACTGAGCCACCACACTCACTGCTAACCACTGAGCCACCGCACTCACTGCTAACCACTGAACCACCGCACTCACTGCTAACCACTGAGCCACCGCACTCACTGCTAACCACTGAGCCACCGCACTCACTGCTAACCACTGAGCCACCGCACTCACTGCTAACTACTGAGCCACCGCGCAGTGCTAAGCACTGAGCCACCGCGCTGTGCTAACCACTGAGCCACCGCGCAGTGCTAACCACTGAGCCACCACGCAGTGCTAACCACTCAGCCACCTCTATACACACAATTCATTTCACCACACTCCCCTATTACTAAATCTCTCTCTCTCCTGTAAGTGAGGCGCCAAGCTCATTGGTCGGCGACAGCACACACCGACCAATGAGCTTCGCGCCTCCCTTCCTATTTAAATACATAGAGGACTTTGAGTTTCACATTTACCGCTGTAAGTTATGCGCGAAGCTCATTGGTTGGCGCCAGCACACACCGACCAATGACCTTCGCGTCTCACTTACACCACTAAATTTCAAACTCAAAGTCCTCCATGTATCTCAATGGGAAGTGAGGCGCTTCTCTCATTGTACTCATGACAGTAGCAACATTAACCCCTTACATTCCGTTTTATCTGTAATTTCTATAACACAGTGTGTAGTTGTACTGTCACTACAAAGTTAACCCCTTATATACCATTTCTGCCTTAACTCCATACGTTGTAGTCTCTATTACTACTCCCAGTAGGAACATTAACCCCTTATATTCCATTATTGTTGTTATTTCTATTACACAGTGTATAGTTGTAACCACACTGCGAAATTAACCCATTATATACCAGTTCAGCATTAACTGCATATTTAGTAGTGTTTATAACTACTGCCACTGCTACATTAACCCCTTGAACACCATTTTGGATATAATTTACAGCGCTGAGTCTGTTGTGGGAGTGCCTGTGGGACATTAACTCCTTCAATAACATTTTTGATATCATTATAAGTTCCTACTCTGTTATAGTCCTGTTAGTCGGACATTAACTCTTTCTACACCTCCACTATATTGCTACCCTCACAGTTTTGCCTACATCGCCTACTTTGTCATATATCTGGTGTTTAAGTCTATTATTTACAACTCTTAAAAAAATTATATACAGATTCTAGACTCCCGATTCTTTGTAGTTTTTAGAAAGATAGAAATAAAAAAGTTTACATATTAAGTGTTCAATATAATAAGGTGTTAATAAATGGCCCTTAAAAGAATAGTTATTCTCTTTGCGCATAACCCCCCCTCCCCCCAGAAAGTATGATCTCCCTTAAGGATCTATTATACTAATAGTTGATTTGCATTTCCACAGCAGAAAATTTCCCTAAAAAACAGAGTGAAGGGAAGAAGGAAATCTTAAAATGTACAGTATACCAATCTCATCACTATCCAATCTGCAAAAATCCATAAATATCCAGCATATTATTTTTCATTGGACCATTGAGCCAGGAACTATTTTCATTTCAAAATATGACAAATAAGCTCCAACATACAGTATAAGGGAAACACCCAGTGGTATCTCAAATATATCTTTGGTGTGTGTAGTATCGCAGACAACTGTTTTGTGGAAATGTGTTGGTGTATTCTACTGTACTTGCTATTGTGTATCCACAGCTCATGGTCGAAATGCTCTTTGAAACAGTATAGTATACTTAAAAGAAAAATTCTATTGTGTAACATATACACTGTAATTTTCATGCAAATGAATCTAAAAATAAGGCATGGTGTTTAGATGGAATCTGAGTACATGTTCGTATTGTTTTTAATTGTAGTTGTGTGCATGGAAAAATTAACTTTCAACTACTCATTAAATATTACATTCTCTGATGATAGTACTGATAATGTTATGATATGACAGCAACAAAGGAATGACTAATAATGTACAGAAGAATTGGTATATAAATAACAACTATATTTACATACTATAGCATTATGGAAGAAGCATTTTGGGTATGTCAGTATATGACTGCCAATTCTGATAGAAATCCTATGGTACAAAATGAATCTAAATGTATTGTAATAGAACATCCTGTTTTATATTTAATCCAATGGGAACCCTTATATCCAATCTGAAGATCCAGTACAATTCTTGGTTGAGAACATTGCATCTATATTGCCCTCTTCTCTAAAGGTACCGTCACACGGGGAGATATCGCCGGCGATGTTGCCGGCAACCGAGGGGCGTGGCCAGGTTGCGGCGACATCGCCGGCGAATTGCCGAGTGTGACAGGGCGATAATCAGGAGATGAATCGCCTGAGTCACATCGCCAGGTTTCCCAACAATGTTGGGAAACCTGGCGATGTTGCTCAGGCGATTCTGCCTGATCGCCCTGTGTAACGCGGCAACCCGCAATGTTACGGGCGATTCCGCCTATCTACAACATTGCGGGTTATCGCTCGCTGGGTTGCTGGGCAACTCAGCGAGCGATAGCCGCGGCAACTAGCCGGCGACATCGCCGGTAAGTTGCTCAGTGTGACATCTCACCGGCGATGTTGTCAGGGATGCGCGCTCCCGCGATCGCCGACAACATCGCCGGAGATATGTCCCTGTGTGACGGTACCTTTAGGTTTGTGGAACTTCTCAATAGCACAAAAAGATAGGATGAAAGGTGTCACCATTACATTTGATGAAATTATTGGAAACGCCAACTTTAAGGGAATCAGAAATATGCCTTCGGGTACATTTTTCCTATAGTTCTTCCCACATATTGTAATTTACATGAGAGACACTCCACTAAACAAATCATTCCAGCTGAGTTGCAATTCATGAAACTATTCATGTGATAGGAAAGACCTGTTGAGGTCAATGTAAAATATTTACATTTTTTGGCATGTTTGCATGTGAAGCAAATGTTATGTCCAGATTTGAAGAACCCCTTTAATTATTTCTTCCAGGCGATTTTTCAATTTCCATTTTCAGTTTTTTTTCATTCCTTCTTCCAAGAACCATAACTCCTTATTTAATTACTAGATGGAGGCCCGATGGAGGGTGGTAACGTCACTATTGTGGTGGGCTCTGTGGTGCTGGGGGAGGTGGCCATCTCTCCCCACCGTGTTGTCTTCTCCACACTGTGTTTTCTCCTTTGAGCTCTCTCTCCCTGTGCTTTGTCTCTCCCCCCATGGTCTCAACCTTGTGTGCTGTCTCTCTCCCCCTCTGTGCTGTCTTGTCCTCGCCCTTTTCTTTGAGTTTTCTTCCACCTGTGCGTTCTCCCCCCTGTGTGCTGTGTCTCTCCCCCTTGTGAGCTTTCTGTTTCATCCCCCCTGTGTGCTGTCTTTCTCCTCCATGTGCTGTCTTCTCCCCTCTGTGCTCTCTTGCTTGAGCTGTCTCCCCCCAGTGCGCTCTCTCTCTCCCCTGTGCGCTCACCTCTCCCTCTGTGGTAATTGTAAAATTAAAACAAAGTATGCAAAAGGTAACATTATACTGCTGGGGTGCGTACACATAGGCTGCTGATATGGGGTCACATACATTGCTGGGGGAGGTACATACATTGCTGGGGGGAGAGGCACATACACTGCTGGGATGGTGTCACATACAATGCTGGGGGAAGGCACATACACTGCTTGGATGGGGACACATAGGCAGGCTGCTGGGATGGGGACACAGACATTGCTGGGGGAAGAGGCACATACACTGCTGGGATGGGGACACATAGGCAGGCTGCTGGGATGGGGACACAGACATTGCTGGGGAAAGTGGCACATACACTGCTGGGATGGGGACACACACCTTGCTGGGGAGGAAGGCACATACGCTGCTGAGGTGGGGCACGGGCTGTTGGGATGGGGCACAAGCCATTGGGATGGCGGATACAGGCTGCTGAGATGGGGATGCAGGCTGCTGGGATGGGCCACAGGCTGCTTGAATGGGGCACGGGCTGCTGGGATGTGGATACATGCTGCTGGGATGGGGTACAGGCTGCTGGGATGGGGCACTGGCTGCTGGGATGGGGCACGGGCTGCTGGGATGGGGCACAAGCTGCAGACATAGGGGCACAGGCCATTGGGATGGGGCACAGGCTGCTGGGATGGGGCACAGGCCACTGGGATAGGGCACAGGTTGCCAAAATGGGGCACGAGCTGCTGGAATGGGGCACAGGCTGTAGACATGGGGCACGGGCCGCCTGGATGGGGCACAGGCTGCTGGGATGGGGCATGGGCTGCTGAGATGGGGCACAAGCTGCAGACATGGGGCATGAGCCACTGGGATGGGGCACAGGCTGCTGAGATGGGGCACAGGCTGCAGACATGGGGCATGAGCCACTGGGATGGGGCACAGGCTGCTGGGATGGGGCACAGGCTGCTAGGATGGGGCACAAGCTGTTAGGATGGGAAACAGGCTGGAGACATAGGGCACAGGCTGCTGAGATGGGGTTCAGGCTTCTGGGAGGGAGCACGGGCCGCTGGGATGGGGCACTGGCCACTGGGATGGGGCACAGGCTGCAGACATGCAGCACAGGATTCTGGAAAGGGGCACAGGCTGCTGGGATGGGGCACAGGCTGCTGAGATGATGCACAGGTCGCTGGGATGGGGCACAGGCTGCTGGGGTGGGGCACAGGCTGCTGGGATGGAGCACTGGCCACAGGAATGGGGTTCAGGCTGCTGAGATGGGGCCACATACCTCCCCCAGTCTCCACAGCAAAGTAAAGGACCTTTGATGATGTCGCAGTCATGTGAGGAGTCACATCCACCTGGCTCTGCCCATTACTGTGACATCACTGCTGGTCTTTTGCTAAATCTCCTGCTGTGTTTGTGGTGGAGGGGAAATGACAGGTTTGTGTGGGTGTTGCAGGGTGCGGGGACCTGAAGGGGTGATCGGGCAGTGGAGGTGGGTGCAGTTGGGGTGTCTGCCGGGAGTGCGGCGATCGCGATATTAGAAGACCCATTACTTGGGTCTTCCAATGTGTCATCCAGCGCACTACCGGTCAGCGTAGTGGATTGTAGGATACAAAGACATCTGGACTGAAGCGGAAACTACAAGGTGATTATGTAAGTAGATTAATAAGGTCAAAAATGTTTGTACCGCTTTAGCCAGTAGATAGAAAAATTTTGGAATCTGAGAGTCCTCAGTGGTTGATACCTTTCAATGGCTAACTGAAAAGATGGTAAACATAGCAAGCTTTCAGGACACTATGGCCCCTTCGTCAAGCTGATAATGACACAAATTCTGAAGACACATACATATATACATAAGCAAGAAAAAAAAACAGTCTAAGATGCTGTAGTAAATACAACAGGTGACGTAAAGCAGAGTCAGGTTAGGGAGGGGTAGAGGACCTGGGAAAGTGAAACCAAAATTCTAAGATAAGCTAAACAAATTGTATTATTTAGTGATGAGCGAGTACTAAAATGCTCGGGTGCTCGAAGCTCGGGCCGAGCATCCCAAGATACCCGAGTACCGAGCCCAATGTTATCCTATGGGAGACCCGAGTATTTTTATGAAATGACTGCCGGCAGCATGTAGAAACCCTAAAAATGTCACAAAAGTCTCAGAAGAGTGCTCAAATGACATGGCAACACCATGGGGAAGACCCCTGGAAGCATTTCTCACTCAAAAGTCGCAGCCGTGAACAATCTTGTCCTAGTTTCACGCCAATTTTACGGAGTCACCAGAAAACCTTCCAAAATGATACCAAAATGAATATTCAGGGTGGAAATGTTAAGGGCACATACCCAATAGTGAGATACAGCTGGTGTATGTTACTTTTTGTGATTACATGAAAGATTTTACGTGAAAACATTGTGCGGCACTCCGATGTCCCTGAAAAGAGACATACATGAAGCCCTGTCTTGACATATTGTGCCCGTTTTGAGGAACTGGGTCTATTCTAGTATTTTCCTTTGCCAGGGCAGTCTAGAATTGGGAGGCTCACCAATGTCCCTGGATAGAGACGTGCATGAGGGCCTGTAAACCTGAAGTGCCCATTGTAAGGAAGTGGGTGTATTGTAGTATAGCCCTTTGGCAGGGCAGCCAAAAATTGGGAGGCTCCACATTGTCCCTGGATAGAGACGTGCAGGAGGGCCTGTAAACCTGAAGTGGGTGTATTGTAGTATAGCCCTTTGGCAGGGCAGCCAAAAATTGGGAGGTTCAACAATGATCCATGCATACAGACATGCAGTAGGGCCTGTAAACCTCAAGTGGGTGTATTGTAGTATAGCCCTTTGGCAGGGCAGCCAAAAATTGGGAGGCTCCACATTGTCCCTGGATAGAGACGTGCAGGAGGGCCTGTATACCTGAAGTGGGTGTATTGTAGTATAGCCCTTTGGCAGGGCAGACAAAAATTGGGAGGTTCAACAATGACCCATGCATACAGACATGCAGTAGGGCCTGTAAACCTCAAGTGGGTGTATTGTAGTATAGCCCTTTGGCAGGGCAGCCAAAAATTGGGAGGTTCAACAATGACCCATGCATATAGACATGCAGTAGGGCCTGTAAACCTCAAGTGGGTATATTGTAGTATAGCCCTTTGGCAGGGCAGCCAAAAATTGGGAGGTTCAACAATGACCCATGCATACAGACATGCAGTAGGGCCTGTAAACCTCAAGTGGGTGTATTGTAGTATAGCCCTTTGGCAAGGCAGCCAAAAATTGGGAGGCTCCACATTGTCCCTGGATAGAGACGTGCATGAGGGCCTCAAAACATTTTTCCCATTGAAAAGTAGCGGGTCTCCTGTCGTTGTAATGCCCATTCTAAAAGAATGGGCAAAAAAATTTACCACTGCGGGTATACCTGAAACAACAGCCTAACTATTGTAACGGTCATCATGGTGGCACATGAGGAGAAGGAGGAGCAGTCCAGCGATTCGCCAAAGTCCAGAAGTGTGTACCCATGGGTGAGTGGAGGTAAATGGCAAATTCCCATAACAAAATTTAAATTCAGTTGTCATTTGTTGGTGGTGTGGTGAAGTCTGGCCCAAGCCAACCCTTGTTCATCTTGATCAGAGTCAGCCTGTCAGCATTTTCAGTTGACAAGCGGGTGCGTTTATCAGTAATGATTCCACCTGCGGCACTGAAAACACGCTCTGACAAAACACTAGCGGCAGGGCAGGTCAGGACTTCCAAGGCGTAGAGAGCCAATTCATGCCACATGTCCAGCTTGGAGACCCAATAATTGTAAGGCACAGAGGAATCTCGCAGTACAGTTGTTCGATCTGCAAGGTACTCCTTCAGCATGTGGCCAAACTTAGCATATCTTGTGGCACTACCCCACACCTCACGGGCTGTGGTACGTGAGGGGCTGAGAAAACTGTCCCACATCGTAAAGACTGTTTCCCTACCTCTGGCGGATTGGACTTGTGCCCCTCTCGGCCGTACGCCTTGGTTGTCCACCGATTCCTGACCTATGCCGCTAGCGTTTTGTGAGGGGAATGATTTGCCTACTTCCATGACTATGGCCTTCTGGAACTGCTGAATTTTGGCTGACCTCTCCGCCTCAGGAATGGGAGACATAAAGTTCTCCTTGTAGCGTGGGTCTAACAGTGTTGCCAACCAGTACTGATTGATGTTCTGAACGCGAGGGTCACGAGCCAGGCAGCTTACCATAAAGTCAGCCATTGTGCGCCAGACTCTTAACAGCCATCACTTCAGTATCCAGACCAACACGATGACTGAACATGCTGTCCTCCTCCTCCTCCTCATCTTCCCTGTCCTCTGGCCAGCCACGCTGAATCGAGGGTATGACTGGTGTGCATGTCATATCCTCAATTTGGCCAGAGAGTTGCTCCATGTCTTCATCCTCCTCCTCCTCGTCATAGTCCTCCACTGCACGTTGTGATGAGATGAGGCTGGGCTGTGTGTTTTCACCCACACCCACTACTGTTTCTTGCTCCAAGTCATCGTGCTCGGCCTGCAATGCATCCTCTTTGTTTTTCAGCAGAGACCATTTTAGAAGGCAGAGTAGTGGTATGGTGACGCTAATAATGGCGTCATCACCGCTCACCATCTTGGTGGAGTCATCAAAGTTTTGGAGGACGGTACATAGGTCGGACATCCATCTCCACTCTTCAGGTGTTATGTGTGGAGTTTGACCCATTTCCCGATGGCTTAGGTGATGCAGGTAGTCAACAACTGCCCTCTTCTGCTCACATATCCTGACCAACATGTGCAGAGTTGAATTCCAACGCGTGGGGACATCACACACCAGTCTGTGGGTCGGAAGACGCAAACGGCGCTGAAAGCCGGCAAGGCCGGCTGAAGCAGCAGGTGACTTGCGAAAAAGTGCAGACAGACGGCGAACTTTTACCAGCAGTTCAGACAGCTCTGGGTATGACTTTAGAAACCTCTGAACCACCAGGTTGAGCACATGGGCCACGCATTGAACATGCGTCAGCTGGCCTCGCCTCAAAGCTGCCACCAGGTTCCGGCCATTGTCACACACGACCTTTCCTGGCTTTAGGTTCAGGGGTGTGAGCCAGTGATCTGCCTGCTGTTTCAGAGCTGTCCACACCTCTTCTGCATTGTGGGGTTTGTCACCTATGCAGACTAGCTTCAGCACAGCCTGTTGCCGCTTCGCAGAGGCAGTGCTGCAGTGCTTCCAGCTTGGGACTGGTGTGGAGGGTACAGTGGATGAGGATGCGCAGGAGGAGGAGAAGGAGGCTGAGGAGCATGACATTCCGGAGCTGTAGAGTGTCGGTGAAACCCTGACAGAGGTAGGGCCTGCTATCCTTGGTGTGGGAAGGACGTGTTCCGTCCCTCGCTCAGACTGGGTCCCAGCCTCCACAATATTAACCCAGTGTGCCGTCAAGGAGATGTAGCGGCCTTGCCCACAAGTACTTGTCCACGTGTCTGTGGTTAGGTGGACTTTGGCTGAAACAGCATTGTTCAGGGCACGTGTGATGCTGTTGGACACGTGGTTATGCAATGCGGGGACGGCACATCTGGAGAAATAGTGGCGGCTGGGGACCGAGTAACGTGGGACAGCAGCCGCCATCAGGTCGCGGAATGCTTCCGTCTCCACCAGCCGGAAAGGCAACATTTCTAGCGCTATGAGTCGCGTAATGTGAGAATTCAGGACTGTGGCATGTGGGGCGTTGGCAGCGTATTTGCGCCTGCGTTCAAATGTTTGCTGAATGGATAATTGTCTGCGCTGGGACAAGGACGTGGTTGATGGTGGTGTTATTTGTGCGTGGGCAACTTCAGGTGCAGGGCCGGAGGCTTGTTCGCGGCCAGCATGGACAGGGGATTGGCTCGCATGCACAACACGCGAAGACGTAGTAGTGACATCAGCAAGCACCGCTCCTCGACTCTGTTGTACTTCCCACAAAGTCGGGTGCTTGGCTGACATGTGCCTGATCATGCTGGTGGTGGTCAGGCTGCTAGTTTTCGTACCCCTGTTGATACTGGCATGGCAGGTGTTGCAAATGGCCTTTTTAGAGTCATCTGGAGCCAACTTAAAAAACTCCCAGACTCGGGAAGACCTAACATTTGCACAGGCACCTTGAGTCGTGTTGTTCCGGGGAACGGTTGCCTGCCTTCTACCTGCGGACCCGACCCTGCTTCGTACTGCCTGTTGGGATGCTACGCCTCCCTCCCCCTGTGCACTGCTGGCCTCGCTCTGCATATCGTCCTGCCATGTTGGGTCAGCTACTGGATCATCCACCACGTCGTCTTCCTCTTCCGCAACCTGATCCTCCTCCTGACTTCCTGGCAATTGTGTCTCATCATCGTCCACCCCTTGTTGAGACACATTGCCAACGTTCCGTTCGTAAAAACGTGGCTGCTCAAATATTTGGGCATCTGTACATACCATCTCCTCATCACCCACTTCAACAGGAGCTGGCGAGAGGCCAGATTCTGCGAATGGATACGTGAACAGCTCTTCCGAGTGTCCTAGTGTGGGATCAGTAATGTCCGTGGACGTGTACTCAGCCTGGTAGTAGGAAGGAGGATCAGGTTGGGAAATGTGCGGTGCAGTATCTCGGCTACTGACACTTGACCGTGTGGAAGACAGGGTGTTTGTGGAGGTGCCCATCTGACTTGAAGCATTATCCGCTATCCAAGTAACAACCTGTTGACACTGGTCTTGGTTCGAGAGCGGTGTACTGCTGCGGGCCCCAAGAATTTGGGACAGGACGTGCGAGCGAGTTGATGTGACCCTTTGTTGTTGCAAAATGAGTGCTTGCACACGACCTCGGCCTCTGCCTGCACCACCATCACGTCCACTTCCTTGTTCCTTGCCAATGCCCTTGCCAACGCCCTTGCGCATTTTGGACCTGTATACAGCGACAACAGTCTGGTGACTGTTCAGGTCACAGGAGAGTAGGATTTTAGTCCCTAACCTGTATCAAGGTAGTAAGTACAACAGTCTGGTGACTGTTATGATCACAGGAGAGTAGGATTTTAGTCCCTAACCTGTATCAAGGTAGTAAGTACAACAGTCTGGTGACTGTTGTGGTCACAGGAGAGAAGGATTTTAGTCCCTAACCTGTATCAAGGTAGTAAGTACAACAGTCTGGTGACTGTTATGGTCACAGGAGAGAAGGATTTAGTCCCTAACCTGTATCAAGGTAGTAAGTACAACAGTCTGGTGACTGTTATCGTCACAGAAAAGTTTGGATTCCGATCTGGATCACCCTGCCTATATCCTTCTAGACTAGTCCTGAGAAGGACTGTTGTGGTCAGCAGCAGTTTGCAGCCCTGCTCTGGATCTACCTATGAGGGCCGCAAATCTGTCCCTAAGCAGCAGCAGACACTCTCCCTACACTCACTGTCTGGATGGCTGTGTGCAGAGCACAGCGCGGCCGGGTCTTATAAGCGCTCGGTCACGCTGTGCAGGCCGGCCAATCACTGCAATGCCACAACTAACAGGGCTGTGGCATTGCAGTGGTCTGCCAGCCAATCCCTGCATGTGGGCTGGCTCTCTAAAGAGCGCCAACATGCAGGGATGAGGACCACGAGCACAGCACGAGTATCGCGAGATTACTCGGTGCTCGCCGAGTAGCCCAAGTACAGTGATACTCGTGCGAGTACCGAGCAACGCAGAGCATACTCGCTCATCACTAGTCAGAATATAATGCTCGGCATTTGCTTACAACTTGCAGGACATATTGCTTTTGTTCTTCATCTTTTGTCAGAAGGTTGTTAAAGTCGGTTATTAATTTAACACCAACCTCAGCCATATCATTAACTTCTTTTAATGTTTTGACAATTTTCAATCCTTCTTGGAAGTCATTATTTTGAGGCCAGGTGTTTGGATTTTGTCTTAGGAAATCTGTTTTTACATTAAATCAGTCAAAGAATGTAAATTTACTTACCAAAGAAACGTTTACATTCTTTGACCGATTTAATATAAAAACAGATTTCCTAAGACAAAATCCAAACACCTGGCCTCAAAATAATGACTTCCAAGAAGGATTGAAAATTGTCAAAACATTAAAAGTAGTTAATGATATGGCTGAGCGTGGTGTTAAATTAATAACCGACTTTAGCGACCTTCTGACAAAAGATGAAGAACAAAAGCAATACGTCCTGCAAGTTGTAAGCAAATGCCGAGCATTATATTCTGACGTTTCAAAAACTACTTTAACAAAAGCTCTAGAATAGATTAGATAACTATGTAAAATTATCAACTCATGTAGGTACTACGTCTGTATCTTTTCTGTGTCTGTTTAGTATGTATTATATACCTCAATTTTATATTTTAAAATAAAAAATGTCATTAGACTTATCAGTATTACTTGTTTTTTTATTATATTTCTACTTTAAACTCAAAAATAGACCAAAAAAAAACAAAATTTATCACTTAATAACAAAATATACGAAGTATGCTCCTAGTGGTACCAGGTCACGTTCTTGGGGCTAAAAGCTGTTGTAACTCAGTTTGACTTAAAATAACAATTATGTATAAAATATAAATTTTGAAGAACAACATTAGCTTTCTTTTGAGATATTAAACGTGTTTTTTATTAATTACCGTTCTGAAGTTATGGCTCCATATGTCAGCTTTTTGGCCCAAAATGTGGATTTTTTCAAACTTTGAGCGACGAGCGGCACAGGTAAACGTTGTTTGCTCGAGCTTAAATTTTGGCTCTCTCAATATCTGGAAAGGGGAATCGTTTTGTGGGGTCCAGACTAACAAGATTCCGACATTTCCCCCCCCCCCATATGAGATCCGGTCACTCTACTGCAGAGCCATGAGGTCGCTGGGTTGAACCCAATCAATGATGGCCTGAACCTTGCCAGGATCAATCTTAAGCGCAGAGGCGGACACCCACACCCATCCACTAGAAGCAGAGAAGGAGGATGGTGATCACATGAAGAGAGGAGGCGTCGGACCAAGACCATCATTATGTATATAATGCTGTATATAAGGACTTAGGGGTGGGGCCTGCAGCTTATATGTGAAATAACTGCTGACAGGTTTACCTAAAACAAAAAAACCTACACATGGTTTCTGCATTCTTGGACTGGTCTGGAGAATCATGTTAACAGGTCAGTTTTACCATATAGCAAACATGGTAAATAGAATAATTTTAAAAAACATTGTCGAATTGCACTTTTTTACAAATTCACTTCACTTGGAATTTTTTTTCACATTTATCACAGTTAGGGCCACCTTACACACACAGATATCTGTGACCAACTTCTGAACAGATCTCTGGTTGCAGTGAAATCATGGACACATTGTTACATTGTACACAGCCACAAAATGGAACAATGTGTCCATGTTTTCACTGCAACCAGTGATCTGTCCAGAAGTTGGACACAGATATCTGTGTGTATAAAGCGGCCCTTAAGGTACCGTCAGACGCGGCAATTGTGCTAGGCAATTTCACTGGCAATTTGCTGGTTGCAGTGAAATCATGGACACATTGTTCTATTTTGTTGCTGTGTACAAATGTAACAATGTGTCCATGATTTCATTGCAACTAGCAAATTACCTTTAGGCTCCTTTGTCACTGTGCGTTTCTAGTCTGTTTTTGCTCATCAGTTTTTGTAGCCAAAACCAGGAGTGGAACAATCAGAGGAAACGTATAAAAGAGGTACATCACCACTTCTTAATTTTATCACCCACTCCTGGTATTGGCTACAAAAACTGATGAGCAAAAACAGACCAAAAACGCACAGTGTGAATGGAGGCTTAAGGCTACGTCACACGCATCAATGTAATGAACAATTTTGTTAGCGATCACATGCACACGCGATCGGTAACAAAATCGTTCAGATCGCTGGTGAGCTGTCACACAGGCAGACTCACCAGCAATCAGTGGACCACCGACATCGTGGAAATGATTTAAATATCATTTCCACGATGTCGTGCTCCTGCTGCCAGGCTGCGGTAAGCGGGAGCTGGCTGGTCTCCAAGGTAAACAGTGGATATCTAGGCAGTGCGCTCTGCCTAGATACCCAAAGTATACCTTGGTTACCAGCCTTCTCCGCTCACGGGCTGGTATCCAAGGTACACAGCGGGTAACTAGGGTCCCTAGTTACCCACTGTGTACCTTTGATACCAACCGGTGAGCGGAGAAGGCTGGTAACAAAGGTATACTTTGGGTATCTAGGCAGAGCACGCTGCCTAGATAACCACTGTTTACCTTGGAGATCAGCTCCCAGCGCTTGCAGAGAGGCGTTGGGAGCTGGCTTATCGGTCGTCTCCCGGGGTCACATGCAGCGGTGCTGCGTGTCCACCGGGCGACCAACGGTAGATTTCAGGTCCTGTCCTCAAATCAAACGATGAATGATCAGCCGACTAATGGTTCATCTTTGTAGTGTCACATGCAACAATGTCGTTTCTACATCGTTCAAGCGTCACAAAACACGTGACTTTTGAACGATATTGGCAATTATATCGTTACGTGTGATGGTACCTTTACGCTATGTTCACACATCGCGCTTGTTTTTTTTTCCGTTTTTTACATTCACTTTGCCGGCAGACAAAAGGCACATTGCGCATTTTTGAAAAGCGCTCATAAAAAAGCGATAAAAAATGCGCAATGTGTAAACGTAACCTTAAAGGGAACCTGTCAGGTGGTTTATGCCCCCCAGCTATCAATGTCTATCCCTGCAGCTTCCTAGTACTATTCTAATCATCCCTGTCTGAGCACATAGTGTAATTTTAAAGATGAAAAAAAGCATTTATACACTAATGGTACCTTTACACGCCGCGACGGCAGGCTGGATACATCCCGCTACAGGCTACAAATGTAGCTTGTAGCGTCAATGTAGCCCGTCGTAGCGGCGTCTGAAGACGCGACGCTACAGCCGGCGACAGATACATCTGTTTATGGGCTCTGCTTGAAAACTGATGGCTACATCGCCGATGGTAGCGAGCTGTATCGGCGTGTAAAGAAGCACCGGAAGGGAACTCTGGACACCCTGCGATGTAGCTGCAATGTAGCTAAGGCGTGACCCAGGCTCCGGGATACCCCGCCCCATCACCGATCATTGGAGGAAGCTCCTGCATGACGATTGGTAGTCGCTGCCTAGGGCGGCATATTTAAGGAGCTGACCAGTCACACTACACAATCGCTCGAGCGTGCTGTATTACTCAGCCTCCTGCGATGCCTGGCCAATCATGATGATATTGCGATGTCCTATCATCGTACGGACGGCTCGTAATCCAAGATTGTGGCACGCCTATGTGCTGTCCCTGCTGCACCAGGTCCTCCCATAGTAGCTGGTTGTAGCGGTGTGTACATGAGCTACAGCTGGCTACTTGAGACACCCGGCGATGTAGCTAGCTACAGATGTAGCGTGGCGTAGCGCACCTTATGGCGGCGTGTAAAGAGGGTGCGTTGACCGTTTGTAGCCGTTTGAGCGTGCTCGTGCACGTGAAGTAGCGGGATGTATCCAGCCTGCCGTCGCGGCGTGTAAAGGTACCATAAGGGTACCTTTACACACGGCTACATTTGTAGCTTGTCACCAGGTAACTTACTGGTTGCAGTGAAATCATGGATACATGGTTCTATCTTGTTGCTGTGTACAAATGGAATCATGTATCCATGATTTCACTGCAACTAGTAAGTTACCTGGTGACAAGCTACAAATGTAGCCGTGTGTAAAGGTACCCTAAAGGTACCTTTACACGCCGCTACAACAGGATGGATACAACCCGCTACAGGCTACGATTGTAGCTTGCGACGTCAATATTGCCCGTAGTAGCGGCGTGTGAAGACGGTAGGAGGCAGCCGGCAACAGATACATCTGTTTCCGAGCACTGCTCTGAAACAGGTGGCTACAAAGCCGATTGCAGCGAGCTGTATCGGCGTGTAAAGAAGCTACAGAAGGGATGTCTGGACACCAGGCCATGTAGCTGGAATGTAGCTAGGGCGTGACACAGGCTCCGTGTTACCGCGCCCCATCTGCGATCATTGGTGGAAGATGGTGCGTTCCGATTGGCCCTTGCCTCACAGCCCTCCATCTTGGTTGAGCTGTCCCTTCAGCACTACAGATACGCGCCGTATGCACGATCATATATTAGTACAATTACGCGGACACACACTTGAAGAAAGAAAATGTACAAATGCCCCATGATCCTTATACAGTGTGCACATTCTCTGAACACATGATAACGAATAATGCTGTACACAGTGCACAAGTGTGTTTTACGCACCGCTCTGGCTTATTGTACAGCAGATGCCGTAGAAGTGTTCCTTGGGTGTCACTGCGCACAACGCGCACACAGATGCACGCATACCCATACCACATGGAAAGTAATCAGTCAGCACACAGCTCACAGCCTTCGTTTACGCACCACACTGTGGGTCTTGTGTAGTAGGTGCCGCATAAGTGTGTCGCACAAACGCAACTTAGCACAATCGCCACACGCCGCTGTCACAAGCGCTCATCGTGCGTGACAAGGCAAACACTTCTACTACGCACACATAGCCCGGAACCGCTACTTTAATACACACGGGGTATGTGACTGACCACCGCTCCAGCGTGACACTTTACCATCGATTTCGATGCATACGCCACGCTCCACCATGTCACAAGCGCTTATTCCGTGCCACAGTCCGATCACTAGTACGTCACATCTCAGCCATCCGCCCTTTCCGTCGTGCCCAATCACAACTCTCTAGTGTTGGCCAATGGTTGTGGTTTGGGCGCAGCGTACAGGACTGTGGCACGCCTATATGTTTTACCTGCTGCCTTTGTTACGCCCAGATTACTATGTGGTGGCGGCGTGTGAAGATGGTAGGCTAAGCTACAGATGGCTACTTGAGACACCCGGCGATGTATCTAGGTGTAGATGTAACGTAGCGTAGCGCACCTTGTGGCGGCGTGTATAGGTGGTGCGTTTCCCGTTTGTAACCGTTTGGGCGTGCTCGTGCACGTGAAGTAGCGGGTTGTATCCATCCTGTTGTAGCGGCGTGTAAAGGTACCTTTACATTTGCTCATGTAAGTGACGCAGTCAAACTACACCTTGAAGGATGTAGTCTATTTGGCAGGTTAATAGTTAAGTCACTATTAAAGAGAAGCTGTCACACCCCTAGTGCTTTCCTGTTGGAATATGTTTGGGGCAACAACTCCAATCCGGTATGGTACTTTTACACGCCGCTACACAAGGTTAGAAACAACCGGGTGTAGGAGACAATAGTATCTTGTATCGCCAAAACACCGCGAGTTGGCGGCATGTAAATCAGGTTGTTGCCACCCGTCACTGTCGACACCTGTTTTTGAGCAGTGCTCTAAAACAGGTTCGTTTCAACCCGATGGTAGCGGCGTCTAAATGAGGAACAGGAAGGTTTTTTCGTCACCCAGTTAACTCCCTGGGGCGTGACACAGCCTCCGGGATACCGCGCCCCATCAGCGATCATTGGTGGAAGCTCCTGCGTTACAATTGGTTGTCCCTGCATAGGGCGGCATATTTAAGGAGCTGACCAGTCACACTACACAATTGCTATAGCGTCATGTATTAGCCAGCCTTCCTGCGCTGGCTGGCCAATCATGATGTTAGTGCTTTGTCCAATCACAGATACGAGCGTCTCGTAATCCACAACTCTGGCACGCCTATGTGTTGTCCCTGCTGCCCCAGGTCCTCCCATATTAACTTCTGTAGCGGCGTGTAAATGAGGGAAGGTGCTCTACAGAAGGTAACCTGCGGCACCCGTCGTTGCCTCCAGGGATAGAAAAAACCTTCTGTAGAGCACTTTGTAGCGGCGTGTAAAGGCGGTATCGGGTACCGTTAGCAACCGTTGGAACGTGCTCGTGCACGTGAGACACCCGGTTGTTTCTAACCTTCTGTAGCGGCGTGTAAAGGTACCATTATATGTAAGTGTTGTATAGCTAGATTTGTGCATTGTCACTAAAGTTAGATTAAAAAAAAAAGAACACTCCCAGAGGCTCACACACGAAATGCAATGTGACTGTCACCAGTTTCCTGTGTCTGTGCATGTGAAGAGAAGCACAGCAGCTTGCTGATGCTGGAAAGGGACATTTAAGATGTATATTCCTGTTTCCACAATGCCCTTCATATCTGTACCTGTTTGTTGCTAATTAAAGCTAAGTTCTGCTGTCAACATGCTTTCAGTGTATCCTG
Source organism: Allobates femoralis (assembly GCA_033576535.1). Lineage (NCBI taxonomy): Eukaryota > Metazoa > Chordata > Amphibia > Anura > Aromobatidae > Allobates > Allobates femoralis. Next base: position 374,983,217 of record JARQOC010000003.1, read on the forward strand.
AATGATCCGCTGCCAACACTTCCAAAGTAAAAGCAGTCCCTTTCAGCAGCGTGTATGCTGCATTCTGAGAAGGTGGGTACAATGTCTCTACCCCGCCCCCCCCCCCCTTTACCCGAAAGAAACACTTTCTAAAATGTTCTGCCCTGTATTTAAGTTGAAAGTTAAGCGGTACGATGGGTCTTATCTTTGCTTGCTTCCATCACTGCCGGGCCGGTCCTCCCCACCCTCTCTAAGTGTCTGCCGCTTCCTCTTTCGTGTGTGTCCCCTACTCTTCAGCGCCTGCACATAATCCTATGAATTCATGCAGGCGCACACAGCTGAGTCTGTGTGCAGGGAGCACGGCTATTATCATTGCACCTGCGTGAAGTGCTGTATGCATAACATTGAACAGGGCGGGCTCTTTTGCCTGGACCTCATGCAATGCAATGATGACAGCCAGGCTACCCACACACCGACTCAGCTGTGCGCGCCTGCGTAAATTCAGAGGATTATGCGCAGGAGACAAAGACGAGGGGACTCACACAGAACAGGAGGCGGCAGACACATAGAGGAGGTGGGGAGGACCAGTCCGACAGCGATGGAAGCAAGGAAAGATAAGACCCATTGGACTGCTTAACTATCAATTTAAATACATGGTGGGAACCTTTAGAAATAGTTTATTTCGGGGTACAGGGGGTAGACAATTGTACACACCTTCACAGAATGCAGCATGCACGCTGCTGAAGGTGCTGCTTTCACTTTGGAAAGCACTAAGGGGGTGACAAATTCTCTGTCTAGAGGACCTGTATAACGTAACAATCATGTAACCATAGTGGGCGGAGCTGAGCAAGCAAAAACATTATGGTCTATGAAGACTTAGCGCCACCTATTATAGTCACATGATTGTGACTCCACACAGGTCCCGCAGCATTTTATAAAATTCTGCTGAATTGTCAACTATTAACCTGCCAGATAGACTACATCCTCCAAGGTGTAGACACTGCCTCAGAAAATGTAAGAGTATGAATTTTTTTTTTCACCTTTAACATTACACTATGAGCTAATACAGGGATTGTTAGAATAGTATTATGAAGCTGCAGGTACAGACAGTGATAGCTGGGGGGCATAAACTAGCTGACAAGTTCCCTTTAACCGACAATAATAAAATGGAAGGTGTAATTCAAACGTAAAACTTGTCCCACAAAACAAACCTTTGTCAGTGGGAAGGTAAAAAAAAATTCACTGCTCATAGAAGAAGGGAGGGAATATTAAAAGCACAAAAACAGAAAATTCCGCAGTCCTCAAGCAGTTAAACTGGTTAGGAGGGAGTAATCGCTTTTTCCACCAATTTATGGACTTTGAGGCTAGGACTCCTGCATTGCCTCAGAATAAAGCAATGCCCCACCAGAGAAGCCCCCCGACCTCACTATAAATGTCACATACCCCTTGTATTTTAACTACTGTCTCCACCTCACATAATATGCTGCTCTATCCGTCCATACATCAGGCAGTGCCTATCATATGTTCCTTCCGCTAGATAGGTGCTTCCCCTACCCTCCATCGGCCTGGCCTTTGTTGGTGTTTATTAAACATTTCAACTGCTTCATTTACAATAACCTTTGGAACTGCCTCCTAATCCAGCACATGCTGGCCCTTGGTGACTGGTGACCCTGAGTAAGTGCCTACTGGGTGAGGACTAGCATGCAGTGGGTAAGAAGGCAAGAAAAAGAATCAGTAAGGGCCAGCATGAAATGGGTCAGAAGGCAAGAAAAATCACTGAAGACCAGGATGCAGTGAGTCAGAGGGCAAGAAAAAGTACCGTATATACTCGTGTATAAGCCGACCCGTATATAAGCCGACCCCCCTACTTTTGCCCCCAAAATCTGGGAAAACCTATTGACTCATGTATAAGCCGAGGGTGGACCCCAGCACAGGTATACAGCCCCCAGCAGTGTGGTATACAGGCCCCCCCGATGGTATAAAGCCCTCCCCAGTGGTAGTATACAGCCCCCAGCAGTGTGGTATACAGCAGCCTCCCCAGTGGTATATACAGGCCCCAGCAGTGTTACAGCAGCCTTCCCAGGGTTATATACAGCAGCAGACCCACGGTTATATACAGCAGCAGCCCCACGGTTATATACAGCAGCAGCCCCACGGTTATATACAGCAGGAGCCCCAGGGTTATACAGCAGCAGCCCCAGAGGTATACAGCAGCAGCCCCATGGTTATATACAGAAGTAGCCCCACGGTTATATACAGCAGCAGCCCCACGGTTATATACAGCAGCAGCCCCACGGTTATATACAGCAGCAGCCCCACGGTTATATACAGCAGCAGCCCCACAGTTATACAGCAGCAGCCTGAGGTATACAGGCCCCCCATCAGTATCCAGGACCCCCCCATGCTCCGGAAACCTGTAAAGGAAGATGATTATACTTATCACTGTCCCGCTGCCGTCCCCGCTCTGCATCGCGATCCTCCATCTTCATTCACCGGCTTCCGGCTTCCTGTGTTCTGCGCCGACAATGACGTCATTGTTGGCGCCGAACACAGGAAGCCGAAAGCCGGTGAATGAAGATGGAGGATCGCGATGCAGAGCGGGGACGGCACCGGGACAGTGATAAGTATAATCATCTTACTTTACAGGTTTCCGGAGCATGGGGGGGCCCTGGATACTGATGGGGGGGGCCCGTATACCTCTGGGGGGGGCGCCCGTGTAGTGACTCGCGTATAAGCCGAGGGGGTAACTTTTCAGCCCAATTTTTGGGCTGAAAAACTCGGCTTATACGCGAGTATATACGGTATTAGTGACAGCCAGCAAGTAGTGAGTCAGAGGGCAAGAAGAAGGATCAATGAGGGCCATCATGCAGTATGTCAGAAGGCAAGAAAAAGGTTTAGTGAGGACCAGCATGCAGTGGGTCAGAAGGCAAGAAAATCCGTCAGTGAGGACCAGCATGCATTGGGTCAGAGGGTAAGAAAAATGGTCAGTAAGGGACAGCATGCAATGGGTCAGATGTCAAGAAGAAGGCTACGTTCACACATGGCATATTTGCCGTATTTCTTTGCAACTGCATTCACACAGTGAGCTTTTTCCGGTATGCGTTTCCCGAGCCCATTTTATCATGTGGCCTATGGGAAAAGCACGCTGAAAACTAGCACAAATAATTGACATGATCATTGTTTTTGCGCCCGCATTTTGCAGTGAAAGCGCGTGTACATAAATATGCACAAAAACGCAACATGTGAAAGTATGTCTTCAAAAGTCATAGCTTTTGCAAGAAAACATTTCAAGAATTGCGTTTCATTGCATTTACGCAAGCGCAAAATAGCGCTGAGTAAATGCACTAAGATGCAGTAAATACGCTATGTGTGAACGTAGCTAAAGGTCAGTGAGAGCCGGTATGCAGTGGGTCAAAGGGCAAGAAAAACGGTTAATAAAGACCAGCATGCAGTGAGTCAGAAGGGAAGAAAAAGAGTCAGTGAGGGCCAGCATGCAGTGAGTAAGACTGTGAAAAAGGATCAGTGAGGGCCAGCATACAGATAGTCAAATGGCAAGCAAAAGGGTCTGTGAGGGCCAGCATGCAATGTGTCAATGTCAGAGGGCAAGGAAAAGTGTCATTGAGGATCTGCAAAAAAACGTTTAGTGAAGGTCGGCATGCAGTGAATCTGAAGGCAATAAAAAGCATCAGTGCGGGTCGGTGATTCGCCCTGGGCGGGGGCCGTGGGTACTCGGCACCGAGCCCTCTCGATGTCGTCAGGGCTGTGGGATGTCACGGTGGCGTGACCCGGTCCGTGGTCCCCTCGTCAGACGATCATTAAAAAGGTAGATGTTTGAAAAAGGGAGTAAAGAAAAATATAAAAATAAAATAGGAGTTTCGTCGTGACGCCGCCTGTGGAATGCGGCTGTTATAGCCACTGCTGCCGACGGGACCTTTGGGGATGATGGGAGTAACAGCTATGATGGTTTAGCTCTTCATGGGAAGAGCAGGTGCCCAGGGCAACCGTAAAGTCAATGGAAGAGATGGATTTGTTGGGGGTGCAGGACTTAGTGAACAAAATAACCAACAGAAACAGGGGTGACAGTCTCCTTTACCTTGCAGGTTTGTCCAGACACTGTCCACAAGCAGTATTAGGGATCCGGAGCCTGGAAGCAAGTCAAGGTTCTACACACCTAGTGAGTTCTGAGGCCTCCCTACTGCGCTGCTCTCCGTGCGCCCTGGCTGCTTGGAACTTTACTACGACCCTCTCCTCTTTCCTTCTGTCTTGGCACTTGTGACAGGCAGCTTGAGCCCTTTTTGAGTTTCTCTCCTCTGACTGCGGCTCCCAGAGCTGCTGGTGCTGCTGTGTCTCCTGGTCTTGTGGTGGGCGAGTGACTTGGAATCACCCTCTCTCCAGTGTTGCTTGCTGGAGATAAAGTCCCTCATGACCTCGGATTCTGGTGTCCATTCCTGTGCTCGGTGTTGGGGTGAGCTGGCACTGGCTCCACTCCCTACATCTACTCCTCCACTTCCTCAGACCTTCACCTCTGGGTCACTCACACTGGCTAGTTAGTATCCTAGGACGAGCCTAGCATGGCTTCGGTCTATAGGATGTCTTTCACAGTCCTCCTAGAAGCTGAACTGCCTGACCCCGCCCCCAGACCAGAATTTATAGGGGACCTCCCGAGAATTCGGGTTTCAGAGCTCCCCCTTCTGGCCTGGAGTTGGGAAGGTGTTGTGTGTGTGTTTCACCTGATGTGGGTAGCTTTTCTTGCCTCCAAGTGCAGTATTGTGGCAACCAGACACTGGGGCGCCACATTGTCAGTGAGGGCTGGCATACAGTTAGTCAAATGGCAAGAAAAAGGGTCTATAAGGGCCAGCATGCAGTCCGTCAGTGCCAGTGGGCAAGAAAAAGTGTCACTGAGGGACGGCAAAAATACATTTAGTGATGTTTGGCATGCACTCAGTCAGAGGGCAAGAAAAAGGGTCAGTGAGGGCTGGCATGTAGTGAGTCAGAAGGCAAGAAAAAGAGTCAGTGAAGGCCGGCATGCAGTGAGTCAGAGGGCAAGAAAAAGTGTAAAGCTACCATCATACGCGGCGATATTGCCGACAATATCGCTGCGAAATCGTGTTTTCGGCGATGTGAAAGCCACATCGCCAGTGCATCGTGGCGTGAGACAGAGCGATTTTACGCTGAGATATCGCTGGGGGTGCGTCGCCTAATCGCCCTGCTCTGCAGTGAAATCAGGCGATTGCCACCAAGCGATTTCTGCGCATCATGGCGTGTGACAGGGCGATAGCTATGTAGAAAGCGAGCTTAGACCATCTGGAAGCAATTCCAGAGGCATGCCTGAGCGTTCTGCTTGGCGCTCCTCGTCTGTCGCGATTGGTGGCAGCTCTTGCGCTCCCATTGGCCCGCCATGGCTAAGGCGCCATATTTGATGATCTTTGCTTTCATCAACAGACTCATGTTCTTCTACACAAATGTCTTGAAAGGCAAAGTACGAGCGTCATGGAGTTCTGTATCATAGTAATACTGCGTGTATGATGTTTGCACGTCCTGAATAAATGTTAAAAGGGTGAAAATGTACATTGGTGTAGGCAAACATACCCTGAAATATATGTGTACTAAGCCAAGTGCTATTGGTGTTGGCAGAAATGTGAAAAGAAACATGTTCACCATACACAAATCACAAAACATATGTTGCCAGAAAGGAAATAGTAACACATGTATGTCCTCCAGTTGCCACGCACGTCTGTCACCCTGCGGTTCCTTCTTCATGTATTGAGGTGACTTTATGGCATCCCAGAAAGGCACATGTCGGGCCCCACGGGACGGGGTTACTCGGTGCCGGACCGGGTCGGCTGCTGGGGAAGTCACGGGTGGCTTGGTCCGGACCGTGTCCCGGGCTCGGCAGATAAAGGGGATTATTTACAGGGGAAATGTCACTCGTGACGCCACCCACTTGATGCGGCCAGTGATGGGGGCCGCCGCTGCTGCAGAACCTCCGGGGGTGATGGAGTGGCAGCGAAGATGTTATAGTTCCAGTGGGAAGAACTGTATCACCCGGGGCAGTAAGGTTTAAGTCTATGGTGAGGTTGTAGCACACTTACTTGCTGACGCTGCAGGGGTCTCTCCTCCTGGCTGGTGCTGACAGGCTGGATCCTGTATGGAGAGAATAGCTTGCACACAGAGACTCCAGGGAAGCAGTTCCAGGGTTTTCCAAAGCTTTACTCCAAGTTCTTTCAGTCATTTTACAAGTCATTTGCAGTTCTTACTAGTTACAGTACATGGGCACATTCTCCCCCTCCGAGTTCCCTTTGCTCTGCAGCCAGGCCTCTCTCTGTGACCCCTCACACAGTCTGCAATGTCCTTTCCGGGCTGTCTATGGTCTCCGTCTGTACGGGTTGTGTGTGGTACGCTGGACAGTATGGCGGTGACTCGGGCTTCTGTGAGTCCTAGTGTGTCACTTAGCTGCCTGTCCTTTAGGGTAGGGATCTCAATCTGAAACTCAGACCCCTTGTCGTGTTGTTTGGGGATGCCGGGTGAACTACGGTCCCCTCTAGAGCCGACACTCTACTCAGCCCAGCCTCCAGCAGTCCTCAAGCCTGAGGCTCTACCAGGCTCTCTCCTTTCTGTTCCTCTCTGTATATAGGAGGGCTACTCCGCCTGCAGTCAGTGGCATTAGCTGCTGTCTAGGGCACGGGTTCCACCGTCCCTCTCTGTTCTGTCACACTCCTGGTGGCATCAGCGTCGGATGGGCTTTCTCTCCCCTCTGGCTCACACTGGCTCACCACGGATTCTGCGCTCCTAGGCCTTGCACTCACAGGACGTGTGATTGTCTTTCTGTCTTTGCAGCTCAGCTTCTGGTCTTTGCTTCTCAGCCTACTGTGGCCTACTCCTTACTGACTTCCTTCACTCCTCCCCCTCACTATATACTGTCAAGTCACCTGTCTTCTGGTGTGCCCAACCCACTCCTCTGATCCACCACCCCTCAATCTCATAGAGTATCTAATCTCAGGGCTAGATGTTACCTTCTCTTACACGTGGGTTGTGTGGACTGTGTGAGTGTTGGTGTGCAACAAATGTCCTACCTGCCTGGCTGCAGTTCCCCCCGTGGCCTCCTGGACGCAGGGGCGCCACACACACAACTGTTGTGTCTTAAGTTGTGCAGTCCCTCAAGTCTCCTCGTGCGCAATGACGTCATGTCGTTGTGTCACGTTGAGCCCTGCCTTCCAGGTGCTTTCCCTTCCCCTGCAGAGATAGCGATGGCGTCAGGACAGAGAGCTGCAGCATGGGGCGAGCCAGAGCTTCTAATTCTGTTCAACATCTTGGACAGCTGGGATTATTGGTGCCAGCAGCTCCAACAGCACCCGCATCTCCACAAGCAGGCCATCCTGCGTAAAGTGAAGAGGGCCCTGCTGACGAGAATGGGTGTGGACCGCACCAACCAGCAGATACAAAAGAAGGTGGTGGACCTTAAATACAAGTGTCCAGGGTGCATTGACAGCATCCGGGCACTGATTAGTAGGCTGCGTGGTGAGTACTTGTGATACACACATACATCATCCCAACAACAATGAAGGCTTTAGCACCACGTGGAAGTGTAGCCTGTCAGATAGGCACCCTGATTACCTGATGTTGAGGCTTCATCTCTCTGCATCTGCAGGGTCTGCAATATGCAACATGAAAGTGCAGAGCACCCTACTATGTGTTACCATTGTTGATGTGAACATTGCCGTCATATCAGTATATCAACACATACAGTTAGGGCCAGAAATATTTGGACAGTGACACAAGTTTTGTTATTTTAGCTGTTTACAAAAACATGTTCAGAAATACAATTATATATATAATATGGGCTGAAAGTGCACACTCCCAGCTGCAATATGAGAGTTTCCACATCCAAATCGGAGAAAGGGTTTAGGAATCATAGCTCTGTAATGCATAGCCTCCTCTTTTTCAAGGGACCAAAAGTAATTGGACAATGGACTCTAAGGGCTGCAATTAACTCTGAAGGCGTCTCCCTCGTTAACCTGTAATCAATGAAGTAGTTAAAAGGTCAGGGGTGGATTCCAGGTGTGTGGTTTTGCATTTGGAAGCTGTTGCTGTGACCAGACAACATGCGGTCAAAGGAACTCTCAATTGAGGTGAAGCAGAACATCCTGAGGCTGAAAAAAAAGAAAAATCCATCAGAGAGATAGCAGACATGCTTGGAGTAGCAAAATCAACTGCTGGGTACATTCTGAGAAAAAAGGAATTGACTGGTGAGCTTGGGAACTCTAAAAGGCCTGGGCGTCCACGGATGACAACAGTGGTGGATGATCGCCGCATACTTTATTTGGTGAAGAAGAACCCGTTCACAACATCAACTGAAGTCCAGAACACTCTCAGTGAAGTAGGTGTATCTGTCTCTAAGTCAACAGTAAAGAGAAGACTCCATGACAGTAAATATAAAGGGTTCACATCTAGATGCAAACCATTCATCAATTCCAAAAATAGACAGGCCAGAGTTAAATTTGCTGAAAAACACCTCAAGAAGCTAGCTCAGTTCTGGAAAAGTATTCTATGGACAGATGAGACAAAGATCAACCTGTACCAGAATGATGGGAAGAAAAAAGTTTGGAGAAGAAAGGGAACGGCACATGATCCAAGGCACACCACATCCTCTGTAAAACATGGTGGAAGCAACGTGATGGCATGGGCATGCATGGCTTTCAATGGCACTGCGTCACTTGTGTTTATTGATGACATAACAGCAGACAAGAGCAGCCGGATGAATTCTGAAGTGTACCGGGATATACTTTCAGCCCAGATTCAGCCAAATGCTGCAAAGTTGATTGGACGGCGCTTCATAGTACAGATGGACAATGACCCCAAGCATACAGCCAAAGCTACCCAGGAGTTCATGAGTGCAAAAAAGTGGAACATTCTGCAATGGCCAAGCCAAGTTTTTGAAACCATTGTTTTTCTGTTTCTACAGATACCCGCTTGTTACCCTTGGCATACGTCATGGATATTAGATCTAGAGACCAAACGTGGCTTTCTCGTGTAAATGCGGTTTTTAATGGTGATGTTGGTGTGACTGCATCTGCAAGCAGTGGGCATGCTGAGATCAAGAATACTCTTAAGGTTCTTTACAAAAAAAGACTCAGGATGTGGTGGAATAAAGCCTCACTTGAGAATTATCTATCTAAAAATCTAGTGCCTAGGGGTCTTAGGGTCAGAGTTTTACCCTCCTTCCCTGTGGAAGACTCCGTTTTTCGCGGGAAATGGGAGGAAGCTAGTAACAATTGTTCTCGCACGTTTATTGAGTTATTAATTGGTCTGAATAGGAAAAGCCTTGACAGTTTAGAAACCGAGATCGATGTAAATCAAAATAAGCTTAAAGAGTTGATCTCAACAGATGAGCTGGAGTTATTTAAGTCTGAGGTGGATAGATTGTTTGTCTCCTGGGAGAGGGAAGTGCAGGATAACAAGGCTAAAAAATTCCAGCGGGACTTGCACGACTATAAATCCCATACGGTATACAAATGGAAACAAACAAGTGGTGCTAACAACCAGAACCTGGGGGATACAACTGTATCATCTGTAGCCTCTACAGACGATGAAGGGGAGATGTCTAGTGGTTACCAGCGATATCCTGCACGTAGAGGTAAACAAAAGAGGTTCTTCATGAAGGACAACGGAAAAAGGAGAAGAACCGTTGTGGTTAAGCCGTCTACATCTAACCATCAGGTAATCAATCTGTCTGATAGAACTCTCACTGAAGATCAGGTGGAAGTGTTGAGTTTGGGTCTGACTTTCTCCCCCTCTTGTCATTTTGATTGCTTCTCAGCAATAAAGGATTTACACTTATTTGCACGGAAATTAGTCCTCAAAAAATTGCACGACAAAAAAGAGGGCAACAATCACACCTGGACGACACAAGAGTTAGAGGCAATCAAAGCACTGGAGGATATAGGGGAAGAAATGGATAAGGAGAAACCAAAGGGTAAGTTTTACTTCCCCAAGATAAAAAAATTCCCAGCTTTAAATCTTTACCCCAACATTGACTTGTTTGTCAAAATGGTAACAGAGGAGTTCCGCCGAATCCCTGCAGGGAATTTTGGCGAAAACATTCCAGAAGGACAGAGGAGGGCTATTAAGGAATTGAAACAGATGAAGGATGTAGTTTTCAAGGCTTCAGATAAAGGTGGAAACGTTGTCATCTGGCCCCTGAGAATGTATGAACAGGAAGCAATGCGCCAATTGGGAGATTCATCTTGCTATGCACCTTTGACTTTTAATCCCACTTTTTCTTTTCTCAAGGAACTAAACACACTGGTGGAGGAGGCGTTTATATTGGGCACTATCAGCAAAGAAGTTCGTGATGGGCTGGTTCCCGAGTCACCTAAGACGTCCTGCTTATATCTACTGCCCAAGGTACATAAATGTGTAAAAAATCCGCCAGGACGTCCCATTGTGTCGGGGATGGGTAGTTTATGTGAGCAGGCGGGTAAATACCTCGACCACTTTTTGAAGCCCATGGTAGAAACCTTGCCGGCATATTTGCGGGATACTAATGACTTCCTAAATAAAATCGAGGGGATAATACTGGAAGAGGATATGTGGCTTGTAACGATGGATGTGGAGTCCCTCTACACTTCCATACGTCATGTAGATGGAATAGAGGCCACGGAAATGTATCTAGCCATGTCAGATTTGGACTCATCCTTGATATCCTTCCTGGTCAGCCTTTTGGAATACGCCTTGTCACACAATTTTTTTGTGTTCCGTGGTAAATATTACCTCCAGAAACAGGGTACGGCTATGGGGGCGGCATTTGCCCCCTCATATGCCAACCTGTTCATGGGGGCATGGGAAAGAGAGATCTTTGTGACCAATCCCACTGAGTTGTGTGACAGAGTTGTGTTATGGACACGATTTATAGATGATATTTTTGTCATATGGCAGGGCCAGGAACAAGATCTGCTGGAGTTCCAGAAGGAAATGAATAATAATATGCGTAACATCAAATTGTCCATGACATACAGCAAGACTGAAGTCGATTTCTTGGATGTCAAGGTGAAGAGAGGTGAGAATGGGTACTTGATAACTGACCTGTTCAGGAAGAGTACGGCGGGTAATACTGTGCTCCATGCCACCTCAGCCCATCCGTCCCATTTGATTAAGGGAATCCCCGTGGGACAGTTCCTCCGTGCCAGGAGAATATGTTCCAATGACCATCTATTTAATCAACAGGCGAAAGAGTTAAAAGACAGATTCTTGGAACGTGGGTACTCCGGAAGGATGGTCCAAAGGGGGTATCGGAGGGCGGCCTTGACTGAGAGAAATTCTCTTCTACTACCCAAGAGTGGGAAGAATAAGAATAAAGACAAAGAGAACCAGGTGAGGATGATTACGATATTTAATAATCAATGGAAGAAGATGGAGGGTGCCTTGAAGCAGTTCTGGCCATTACTAACATCTGACCTTGGGTTAAAAGAATATGTGAGCGGATATCCGGCAGTAACATATAGAAGATCGCCCAATCTCAGAGATATGCTGGTACATAGCTTGTATGAAGGTCCCAAGAAGGAGGGATTGTTTGGTGCAAAGGGTCCTAAGTGGGGCTTCTTTCCTTGCGGGAAATGCGTCACGTGCCCCAATCTCGTACGTGCCACAGAATTTCATTCTTGTGATGGTTTAAAAAAATTTGTGATCACCCAAACCATCAATTGCAATTCCACGGGTGTGGTATATTATGCCACATGCCCATGCAAGTTAGTGTACATAGGCCTGACGTCCAGGCAACTCAAGGTGAGGATTAGAGAACATGTGCTGGATATCATTAAAGCGGAAACAATAGATGACCCAACAATTTTGAAACCAATAGCCAGACATTTCAAGATTGCCCATGATTGCAATGCCAACCTATTGAGGGCATTTGGGATTGACCGTATCCACATGAATATACGTGGGGGTGATCTGAAGAAGGCTTTGGCGCAGTTGGAGGCTAGGTGGATAGATAGAGTGGGGAGTGTTCGTCCCCACGGCCTTAATGAGGTATTGAGCTTTGCCCCCTTTTTGTAGATGGTGTGTGAGAATTTTAATAAATTGATTTTACAATAAACTTGGCTGTTTGATGTTTTAATTATCTTTTATTTTTAGGTTGAAGAACCGGAGCTTGGAGGATTTAGATCTGGATGAAGATAGCACCCTAGATGCACTTTGCACTTTTTTGTCTTATGGACATTACATTTTTAATTGTATTATCATGTAGCACTTTGGGATAATTGTTGTCCCCGTATACTAAGTCATGTTTTCTATATATGTTTTCACTATGTACTTTTGGTATGAAAGGTTGGTTGAGTGTCACCGGCCGGTGAACTATGGATGGTGTTTGGTTGAGTTTGCACTAGCACTTTATAGTTATAGTGCTGTATCATCCCAGAATCATGATATACTATATTCCTCCATCATGTCACCTTATTAATATACACCTCTGTGCAATCACATTCACATTTGGCCAGATCGGTTGGTAGCAGGATGTGGTGCAGATAATGCTGCACCTCCTATCTAGCTTAGGTGGTCATGGTGCTGCCTGCTTGATATGAGTATTCCTGCTCCCAATGTGTTGTGCACATAGGCGGTAGTACCCGGTGCCTTTCGATCATGTGCCCTTGTTGTGATCACATGACATTGCAGTCATGTGATCCGGCACACTGACGCAAGGGCCAAAGAGACGCCCTGCGCTATAGATGGATCGTAAGGCGCGTCCCGGCGCCTAGCAACCGGGTACTCCTTAGAGGTGACGTAGCGGTCTCGTCACTTCCGGATTAACAACCGGAAGTGATGACAGACGCCGCGGCTCCGGTCCCGTTATAAAAACCCCTCAGTCTCGCTCCATGGTCACCCCCCTCGGAAGAAGCCCAAGCGAAACGCGTTAGGGGGCGGTGGCCACGGACAGGTAATAAACTCAGACCCATGAACTGACTTTTGGTATACTATATGTGTGCTTGTTTGGCATGTACTTATAATCTGAAGCATTTTAGGCTGGTGCCTGCTATATGATTTATTGTTGTTTACTGCCTCACTTGCAACTTGTATTTCATGTGGTCTCCTGTCTTGTGTGCTACCCGGACATTACTTTTAATGCTGCATTTATGCACTAAATTTTAATAAAGAGCACTTTGCAATATCAATTTGGCCTTGCTCCAGGGTGTCTTTATAGGAATTGGTGATAGTACAGATGGACAATGACCCCAAGCATACAGCCAAAGCTACCCAGGAGTTCATGAGTGCAAAAAAGTGGAACATTCTGCAATGGCCAAGTCAATCACCAGATCTTAACCCAATTGAGCATGCATTTCACTTGCTCAAATCCAGACTTAAGACGGAAAGACCCACAAACAAGCAAGACCTGAAGGCTGCGGCTGTAAAGGCTGTAAAGGCCTGGCAAAGCATTAAGAAGGAGGAAACCCAGCGTTTGGTGATGTCCATGGGTTCCAGACTTAAGGCAGTGATTGCCTGCAAAGGATTCGCAATAAAATATTGAAAATAAAAATATTTTGTATGTTTATTTGTCCAATTACTTTTGACCTCCTAAAATGTGGAATGTTTGTAAAGAAATGTGTACAATTCCTACATTTTCTATCAGATATTTTTGTTCAACCCTTCAAATTAAAGGTTACAATCTGCACTTGAATTCTGTTGTAGAGGTTTCATTTCAAATCCAATGTGGTGGCATGCAGAGCCCAACTCGCGAAAATTGTGTCACTGTCCAAATATTTCTGGCCCTAACTGTATAGCTGGATAATAAGGCTTAAGTTAACATGTACACCATGTCTTGCCCACCATGACACATACAGTAAGTATCACCATGCTGTGTGACATATAGGCTGTCACACAATGTTGTTGGGAATTCCAATAAATCCAATACCCTGATTCTACATGTATATTGCCCCATGACCATTACACCACCTTAGCCCTGTGTGGTCATGTGCATCTGTACATTACTCTGTATGGATATGGATGTATCACTATAGTTGGTAACATTTGTCACACTGTGTTGTGATGGGCAATATTCCATCATGTAGGCCCTTCATCCACAGCATAGGTCTGCACACACAATATTAATGGCCCAATTGTGTGTGTCAAAGTCTCTGTCATGGGCAACACTATATTGGTGTGTGTACTGCATGCCCAACAGTGTGTTTGGCCATGCCCATGTACAGATGTGCACAGTCAGCTCACATCACATCACTATGGGCTAAGCAACAAGCATTTACATGTTGACTGTTGTCAGGGCCGGCTCCAGGTTTCTGTGGGCCCCGGGCGAAAAAGTCTCAGTGGGCCCCCTTTAGTACATATCATGGACTATAATATATATATTGCCGCACACTTACCGCAAGCCCCATAGACAATGCATGGGGCTTGCCGCAAATGTGTAGCAAGTGCAGCCGCTAGGCGGAAAATGTGGCAGATGCAGATTTTTTTACCGCAACTGCCACATTTTAAAAAAACGCCTATGTGAAGGCAGCCTTACAGGAACAGTGACTGCCGAAACCAGTAAGAGCTGTTTCTGACAGTGAGTATATTACACGTTGTTAGGAGCGGGCTAAAATGAGTTTGCATTCCCTTGCGCTTTTTAAAAATACCCTTCAAATGCAAAATGTTGCATTTTTGTGCGTCTGAGGATGCTTGGTATATACACAAGCATCCTCAAGCGCACAAATAATGCAAGCAGCTCAATGGAGCCGCAATGCCATATGGGTGGCACCGCAGCCAAGCGGAATGTCTGGCCATCCGGATCTCTCTTTCTCCTCACCTTTCTTCTCGCTGCTACGGTCTCCTCCGGTCGCTCTGCCGCTCTGCACATATCAGCACAGTGATGACAACATCGTGCCCCTCCATGGTGAGCTGCAGAATGCAGACAGCGGCAGAAGAGACTCTGGAGAAGAATGCTGCTGGCAAAGGTGGGTGAGACTATAGGAGCGGAATCCGCAGGGGGCTACCACAGGTACACATATCTCGTACGCACGCGGCTCCGCCCCGTACACCTCGTACGCACGCGGCTCTGCCACGTACACCTCGTACGCACGCGGCTCTGCCCCGTACACCTCGTACGCACGCGGCTCTGCCCCGTACACCTCCTACGCACGCGGCTCTGCCCCGTACACCTCCTACGCACGCGGCTCTGCCCCTTACTCCTCCTACGCACGCGGCTCTGCTCCTTACTCCTCCTACGCACGCGGCTCTGCTCCATACACCTCGTACCCACGCGGCTCTGCTCCATACACCTCGTACCCACGCGGCTCTGCTCCATACACCTCGTACCCACGCGGCTCTGCTCCGTACACCTCGTACCCACGCGGCTCTGCTCCGTACACCTCGTACCCACGCGGCTCTGCTCCGTACACCTCGTACCCACGCGGCTCTGCTCCGTACACCTCGTACCCACGCGGCTCTGCTCCGTACACCTCGTACCCACGCGGCTCTGCTCCGTACACCTTGTACCCACGCGGCTCTGCTCCGTACACCTCGTACCCACGCGGCTCTGCTCCGTACACCTCGTACCCACGCGGCTCTGCTCCGTACACCTCGTACCCACGAGGCTCTGCTCCGTACACCTCGTACCCACGCGGCTCTGCTCCGTACACCTCGTACCCACGCGGCTCTGCTCCGTACACCTCGTACCCACGCGGCTCTGCTCCGTACACCTCGTACCCACGCGGCTCCGCTCCGTACACCTAGTACCCACACGGCTCCGCTCCGTACACCTAGTACCCACACGGCTCCGCTCCGTACACTTAGTACCCACATGGCTCTGCTCCATACCCCTCGTACACACTGGGCTCCGCTCCATACACCTCGTATACACTGGGCTCCGCTCCATACACCTCGTACACACTGGGCTCCGCTCCATACACCTCGTACACACTGGGCTCCGCTCCATACACCTCGTACACACTGGGCTCCGCTCCATACACCTCGTACACACTGGGCTCTGCTCCATACACCTCGTACACACTGGGCTCCGTTCCATACACCTCGTACACACACGGATTTGCTCCGTACACCTCGTACACACTGGGCTCCACTCCGTACACCTCGTACACACACGGCTCTGCTCCGTACACCTAGTACCCACTCGGCTCTGTTCCGTACACCTAGTACACACTCGGCTCCGTTCCATACACCTAGTACACACTCGCCTCTGCTACATTCACACTGTAAATCCCTCCTGACCCCACACATAAACTTCACCAAATTGCCATACCCCTAGTACACACTCACCTCTGCTACATTCACACTGTAAATCCCTCCTGACCCCACACATAAACTTCACCTAATTGCTATGCTGGCCATCATGATGCTCAGAGTCTTGCATACACTGAGGAGCTGGTCATGTGACTCCTGACTCCACCCTCCATTGACATCATCACAGGTCCTGTCAGCCCAGAGTGTGCAGCTCTGTCATCTCCCACAGAGGGAGATCTCCGGAGCTGCAGGAGGCTAAGTGCACCCTCCCTGCAAATGACCCCCCCAGCTGCCCCCTGGATATGGCCCTGGCTGTGGGGGCAGTGTGCTCGGGGGCCCCTGAGGCTAGGGTCACACTTGCATTGTGACCCTAGACTGATGCAAGTATTTTTGGCTGCAGCAGATAGCTTTTAATGCTATGCGCTGGAGCCCATAGAAACCCGATGTTTACCTTGGCAACCATTGGTTGTCAATGTAAACATCGGGTTTCTATGGGCTCTGTTGCTGGCAGCGCATAGCATTAAACGCTCTGCGCTGCAGCAGACAATACTTGCGTCAAGCTAGGGTCACAATGCAAGTGTGACCCTAGCCCTCAGGCGCCCGGTGGGCCCCCTCCAAGCAGTCGGGACCCGGCACTTGCCCCGGTGCGCCAGGTGCTGACGCTGGGCCTGACTGCAGTAATTACTGACACCCATACAAATGGCATGTCTGTTGTCATAGGTGTTGGGGATGGTGTACATGTGTTGCAATATTCAATCTTACAGAGGATGATGACAGCTCTGAAGGGCAGCCATCACCACCGGCAAGGCCACCACCCGCCAGATGTCCTTCCTCGCCAGCAACACCATCTGGAAGCCCGCCGCCACCTTCTGGAAGGGCTGCGTCAACACCTGCTGGCAGCTCTGCCTCTGGGACACATCAGAGCCCCTCCTCTGCACCTGGCAGGCCAGTCTCAGGCCCACACAGGCCACCTGCCACCCCACCTGGAAGGGCAACAAGAGGCCCAACGCATGACCCAGGACCCACACACGGCCAGCTGCAGACACCATCACCTCCTTCCACCTGACGTAGGCAGCCAAGTTGGCAGCCCTGTTGGGGAATGGTCCCCACAGAGTGAATGTGAGCCTGGTGGAGGTGGCCCTGATGGTACGTTTTGACCATATTAAACAAGCTTGTTGTTCCCAATTTGCCCTGTCAGACCCGGTGTTAATGCCTTCCTATTTTTGTTGTATCCCTTTGGTTAATGCAGATGGCACAGCAGCTGTGCCCATGTTGCCAGGGACGTCATCAACACCAGCAGAAAGGGAAGTTGCGGATGCTGTCCTCAATCGTAAATTTGCTAACACAGTCACATAACATTGGTAAACACAGAATTACATTCTAGTAATGTTGTATATTTACCCAACAGGCCAACAAACCATAGAGGAGTTGGTTGCTGTCTATCGTGAGGCGCAGGCAGAATGTGGGCCATCATCCAGCGTCTCACTGGTGGGCAGGCTGGGGATCATCCTGGGGTTGTGCCAAAGGCCTAGTGCTTTTTTTTCATTCCCTTTTCACATCCCCCTTGTGGGTTGAGTGTGTGGCATGTTACCATTATGTGTTTTTAACATTGTTGCTTTTTGTTTAATAGTTTTTTATTGTAAAAATGGCTGTGACTCAATGGTCACCAGGCCAAATATGTTGTATATTTGGAGAAAAAACAACAAAAAAAACCCCAAAAAACACCTGTTTTATTCATAACTATTTATAAAAAAAAAGGGTGTTGATTCACCTTAGCCAACCTAAAAAAAGGGCCAATAACAACATCCAACAACCAAAAGGATTTACCCAATAAAATTATTGTGCAAATCCCACTACTGTCTTTGGCCTCATGACTATATACACAGAAGTGCTGGAGTATGGAGTTGACACCTCTTTGCTAAGGCAACATCTTGATGCCACAAACAAATTTGTTAGGGATCCCATTAGCATTGACAGTGCAAACATTATTGAAAATATACGGATGGGCTGCATGAATGTAGACCATCAATGTTCGTAGCACTATACTACATTACTGATCCAATTTAAGCAACATCCAAAACAAAGCAATGGGTAACACACTACTCAACAGCAATGTATGGCAAACCACACAAGCATTTTGTGGGTGACGTGTACACAATTGTTGAGTAATGTAGGTGATCACCCTTTACAGCAAATGCATTGTGACACCTAGGGGACCTAGGGATGTAGCATATGTCCAAATATCTACGTTACCATGTTATCTAGGTTATGTGGCCTATACAAGTGACACACAGCCTTGGCATGTCATGCTACATCACAATACATATCGACAAATACAAGAGAAATAAAGTTCAAATATGATGTTGTGCTCCAACAAAAAATATATTCTCACAAAACATAAAGCAAAACACACACAGAAATTATATTACAAAAGGTATGTAGAAACAAAAACAAAAATTATTGGTAGCGTCTCTCCTCATGGTGTAATCATCTACTGGTTCATTTGTGGGTTCAGGCCCCAAATCCCCATATCCCCATCCACTAGCCCAACTTGGGAGGGGGGGTTGTCTCGTGCCCCTGGACAATCCAGGTTTTGTCTGGGACCATGCAAAGGCGGCCGAGGACCATGTGACACTGGCCTGGCCACTGGAGATGACAAGATGGACCAGTGGCGTCAGTGCCTCGTCCACGCCCGCCTCCAGGACCTGAATGATGATCTGCTCAGCAATCTTGCGGTGCAGTGCTGTCATAATGGACACCTTGCTCATTAACTAGGTGCCCAATCCCTGTATTTGGCAGATTTTCTGTGTGAACCTGCACATGCTTCGCCCATGCTCCCGGCTCAGTATTGGGCGGTGTTAGGGACCGTCGTCTAAAGATTCCTGATCTGGGACCAGGGTGCTCGTCCGCTGAACTGGGACCAGGCACAACCTCCCCGCAGATGTTGTAGGAGGAGGATAATGAGCGGGTGACCCCTCCAGCATTGTCTGCTGGTCTGGTGGATCCTGTAAAGAAGGGAAAAACAAAAACAAATCACTTGTCATGTCCCACAAAAAGTCTATTAGCCATTGCAGATTTACTGCACCAGCAGCAGTAGCACACCATTGTATTTGATCCACACAAACATTCAACATTTAACAACAACAAGAAGAAACAGTGAAAAATGTCCATTCTACTTACCTGTGGGGACAACATGGTAAGTGATGTGTGTCGGCAACCAACCAGAAAAAAACAGAGGAGCCAAGTGTGTGCCCCATCACCAAAACACACAGAGAATTTAAAAAACACCCAACAGGATTGTGCCTGAATGGACTTGACAAAAAAAACACATGACTTCTACCACCAAGGGATTACCATACATAAGATGCTTCATTAAACGTACCTCCTGTGACTGAGCGGTGGCTTTGTATGTGGCCTTATGGTTGTTGGCAAACTCCCTGGCGCACCATAATCTCCGAGGAACCTCCTGATCCAGAGTGAAAGTGAGGAGGTCATAGTACCACAGTTGTGGCACATGTACCTCCTCCTTTTCCATCCTAGAATGCTGGGACCTCTGGACCAGGTTGTGCTCCTTTTTGTACACGGTGCACAGGTGCTTAATCTTGGCCTTAACCTTGGCCTTATCCCCCTCGGACCAGGGTGGTGCTCTTGGGCAAGGGCAACAAGGCGACCATAGGCCACATCCTTCACCTGATTATTTTTATAATCAGGCGAACGCAGCTGCCACAGGCATTCGTGGTCCTGGTACATCGCCAACAAGGCCCGAACAAAATCCTGATTGTCCCCCATCTGCAATATAACCATAAAGCACATCAAAACCACACATAGATGAATGTATGTTCACATAATGTCCCATGAATAATGGCACATAATCACAATAGGTAATCATTGTGGCTTAATTAGGGAAGATCATTGCAATGAAGCCTGACATTGTTTAATATGAAGACATATGGTTACCCAGCAGTAAACTCCATCCACATTTAGTTTGTTGTAAGGCTTGAAGATGCACTATTCTACATACGGTTGTGTAGGTATACATGTATTAGCAAAGCCAATATGTAGCAACAGCAATCCAGTTGTATGGCAGTCTTGTTTGCTGTATCTGTACATTACAGGTTTGAGAGGTGTTTGGCGCATTATGTAGACAATGCGGACCACAGTACATTAGGCAGATGTACTGTGTAGCCCCACATTATGTGTGACACATTACATTTACGTCCAGAACATGGCTACATAAACCTCACAAACACCATCCATGTAAGGCTACTTAGACAACAGGATTCTATACAACATTACAGATGGGGCAGTAGGTAGGGGTAGGAGCCAAAAACACAGTCATGTACAGATGATCAAGGCATGCACATCGCTAAACCTACCGTCTGACCAGCAGAGTGTGCTTGAAGAGACGCTACCATGATGTTGCATATAACTTTGCAACACACAACTGCTTTCAACAGCGCCATTTCTCTAGTGTTAGCTTTCTGTTACTCTTTCTTATGTTAACCGGTCGGTTTTGACCCGTGTCTTAAATCACCCCTAGGATACCCTAAAAACAGTTATTTATGATCAATTTGTTTCTTACCTCTAAGTTACCTTGTTAGGGTTTCTCATCCATGGAAGGATTGATTTTAATATTTTTGTTGTGGCCCCCTGGGCCTTTCATTTGAGAGCATACCTTTCATTTTCAATACAAAAATATTGTCAAATGAACCTCAAAAGAATAATATAAACTTAAAAAAGTTTGTTATATTACCTGACTATTACTGAAGGGTTTTAAAACACATTTCTTAAATGTAAAAAAAAGTATATATATATATATTTTATATTATTAACTCTAGTAACATCTATGGTGTTACGGGTCTACTTTATGAAAAAGGCAAACCAATTATAACACACCTGGGTCAGCAAATCACAGGATTCGGGCGTGTCAACGTTGAGGCAGTTGCGTGTCTTTGGTAACGACAGCGTGCTGTGATTGTCTGCATAGCATATAAAAAGCAGCTACGTCAGTGCGTGCTCAAGCTAGCTGGTCAGAGTCATTGGGTAAGTAGCACGCTTCTGACGTCCCTTCTACGATGGTTGAGTGTTTTTTGTTGTGAGGCTTTTTAGGTAACATACATGTCTAGTGTCTTGGTCAGCACAAATACACCTCTAGGTGTGTGCAGGCCAGACTCCAGATGTGTGACCTTGTTGTGATTTCTTTCACAAAGTGTAGGCATGGTTAGACCATGGGGATGTACCCTACTCATTGTGCTTATATGTTGAGATTTCAATTGTGTAATGTGTACACAAGTTGGCTCACTGATGGTGTGGGCCCAACATATACAGTGATGAGGAATGTATCCTGACTTGCACACACAAAAGGGATGTGTTGTGGTGATACGGACACCTTGAGTGTGTTTGGAGTATTATGAATGTGTTAGGGCCGATATCCGGTTTTGGACACTCAACAGGGATGTAGTTTGGTAATGGTGATTCCTGCAGTGTGTGATGTTGCCTTGACATGGCTATGTTCGTACCCCATGCATGTTGTACGTGGTGCCAATATGGTTTTGCATGGTGTGTTCTACAAATGTACATGTACGGCCCATATTATTGGGTTTGATGAATTTTGTAATGTTATTTCTACACATGATGGTCTACAATATGTTCTTGTTATTAGTGACAATGTATATTTGGGATGGTCATGTAGTTAATGGGGAATGTGTTGGTTGTCCACATATTCTTTGTGTGTATGTTGGGAAAGCAATGCTGTTGTATGTTGTGTGAATGGTGGATATTTCAGAGGGGGATGGCCACTGCATCAGAGCCTTGTTTTTGGTACTTGTATGTGTAGCATGTCTGTAGGCAAGCAAATATTGTAGGCTTTGGCTGAGTTGTGACATGTAATTTATGAGTTACAATTGTGTTTTTCCTGTTCCCCAGGGGTTGGTTCATCTGCTCATCATGGATACTGAACAGAGGCTTCTCGTGGCTCTTGCCTTGGTGGATGAGGACTTGAGGCTGGAGGAGAGAGCTGAGAGATTGCGGGCTCACAGACCACGCTGTGTGTGGTCTCAGGAGTGGCTTTTGCAAAGAGACAACCTGAGTCACATGCACCTGATCAATCAGCTGGAGGACAGGAGTCCGCATGACTTCAGGAACTATCTCCATATGTCTGAGGACTCATTCAAGTTCCTATTGGACCGCATTCGGCCATAGATAGCCCGTGAGGATACTGTGATGCCTAGAGCTGTGCCTCCTGAGGAGCGGTTGGCTGTAACTTTGAGGTTCCTGGCAACAGGTCGATCGATGACGGACCTGCAATACTCTGCAGCTGTGTCGCGGCCACTGCTGAGCGGCATCATACCCGAGATGTGTGAGACCATCCTGAGGTTCCTAGTGCCTTCCTTTTTGCGGTTCCCAACCACCACCGCAGAATGGATGCACGTTGCCAGTGATCGGTGGCAATTTCCAAACTGTGGTGAGGCAATGGATGGTAAGCACGTGAGGATCAGGTTAATTTAGTGTGATCCTCATGGCCCTTGTGGATGCTCACTATGAGTTCCTCTAAGTGGATGTTGGCAAGAATGACCGTGTCTCAGATGGAGGCATGTTTGGACACAGCTCCTTTGAGCAACAGCTGAGGAGAGGTGCTCTAAAAAACTTGCCCTCAAATGATGACACAACCAGTCATCTAAATTTTGCAATTGTGGGGGATGAAGCCTTTCCACTTCATGCTCACCTACTTCAGCCATATCCCCAGAGAACTGTTACTTCTGAGCAGCGCATTTTCAATTACAGGCTATCCTGGGCTCGCCGTGTGGTTGAAAAAGCGTTCGGGATCATGGCCAATAGATTCTGCGTGTTTCATACACCTTTGAATATGAAACTGGAATCTATAGATATAGTATTGCTGCATAACTTTCTGCGTCGTAGGGATGCTCCATCATACACACCAGCAAGTTATGTGGATTCAGTGGACTCCACAACAGGGGAAGTCAGTCCCAGGGCGTGGCGTGCAACTGACCCAGGTCTGGTGCCACTCCAGCCGCTGAGCCAGGGTCGGAGTCCGCAGGATGCCAGGAGCAGCAGGGACAGCTACTGCTCCTACTTCAATGGCCCTGGGGCAGTGGCCTGGCAGTAACAACAGGTGTAGGGTGGCTGGGGTTGTCAGGCACCACCAGCAAGATGGGGGTGTAGTCACCGGTGTGGCTGCACCAGGAGGAGGGTTTTTGGTTTTTTTTGGATGGCCTTTAATGTAATTTATTTGTTTAAATTACCTTTATTATTTTTCTTATGGCCATTGTTTGAGCTCACCTTTGTGTTATTGAGTGATGTTAACACTTGTGTTTTTGTTCGGTATGTTCTTGCATTTTTTTTTGTGTGGACAAATCAAAAAAAAATCTGATCAGAACTACCTGTGTCTGTCTTTACTTTTAACTCCAGGGCAGTTGCACATAGCATTAAGCTGTTCAAATCGCCAGCAATATGGAAGCCATATCGCTGCATGTAATGGTATTTTTAGTGACGGCCGGCATGTAGTGAGTCAGAGGGCAAGAAAAAGGATCAATAAGGGCTATCATGCAGTATGTCAGAAGGCAAGAAAAAGGGTCAATGAGAACCAGCATGCAGTGAGTCAGAGGGCAAGAAAAAGGGTCAGTGAGGGCCAGCATGCAGTGAGTCAGAGGGCAATAAAAAGGGTCAGTGAGGACCAGCATGCAGTGAGTCAGAGGGCAAGAAAAAGGGTCAGTGAGGACCAGCATGCAGTGAGTCAGAGGGCAAGAAAAAGGGTCAGTGAGGATCAGCATGCAGTGAGTCAGAGGGCAAGAAAAAGGGTCAGTGAGGACCAGCATGCAGTGAGTCAGAGGGCAAGAAAAAGGGTCAGTGAGGGCCAGCATGCAGTGAGTCAGAGGGCAAGAAAAAGGGTCAGTGAGGGCCAGCATGCAGTGAGTCAGAGGGCAAGAAAAAGGATCAGTGAGGGCCAGCATGCAGTGAGTCAGAGGGCAAGAAAAAGGGTCAGTGAGGGCCAGCATGCAGTGAGTCAGAGGGCAAGAAAAAGGGTCAGTGAGGGCCAGCATGCAGTGAGTCAGAGGGCAAGAAAAAGGGTCAGTGAGGGCCAGCATGCAGTGAGTCAGAGGGCAAGGAAAAGGGTCAGTGAGGACCAGCATGCAGTGAGTCAGAAGGCAAGAAAAAGGGTCAGTGAGGGCCAGCAGGCAGTGAGTCAGAGGGCAAGAAAAAGGGTCAGTGAGGGCCAGCAGGCAATGAGTCAGAGGGCAAGGAAAAGGGTCAGTGAGGGCCAGCAGGCAGTGAGTCAGAGGTTGTGATGTAGTGAGTGGCAGCTTGTGCATGGCCAGTGTGTTTTGCAGAGGCAGAAGTCTGCTGCCTGTTTTATGAATGTCTTGCCATGGAAGCCACAGTCTGCTAAAACAACTGAATGGACATCCTCCGAGCCAGATGATTCCATAATATTTGCATGGGGTTGTACAGTTAGGGCCAGAAATATTTGGACAGTGACACACTTTTCGCGAGTTTGGCTCTGCATGCCACCACATTGGATTTGAAATCAAACCTCTACAACTGAATTCAAGTGCAGATTGTAACGTTTAATTTGAAGGGTTGAACAAAAATATCTGATAGA
Organism: Allobates femoralis; assembly: GCA_033576535.1. Classification (NCBI taxonomy): domain Eukaryota; kingdom Metazoa; phylum Chordata; class Amphibia; order Anura; family Aromobatidae; genus Allobates; species Allobates femoralis. The sequence goes on from JARQOC010000003.1 coordinate 375,008,040, forward strand.
AAATGTAGGAATTGTACACATTTCTTTACAAACACTCCACATTTTAGGATGTCAAAAGTAATTGGACAAATAAACATAACCCAAACAAAATATTTTTATTTTCAATATTTTGTTGCGAATCCTTCGGAGGCAATCACTGCCTTAAGTCTGGAACCCATGGACATCACCAAACGCTGGGTTTCCTCCTTCTTAATGCTTTGCCAGGCCTTTACAGCCGCAGCCTTCAGGTCTTGCTTGTTTGTGGGTCTTTCCGTTTTAAGTCTGGATTTGAGCAAGTGAAATGCATGCTCAATTGGGTTAAGATCTGGTGATTGACTTGGCCATTGCAGAATGTTCCACTTTTTTGCACTCATGAACTCCTGGGTAGCTTTGGCTGTATGCTTGGGGTCATTGTCCATCTGTACTATGAAGCGCCGTCCAATCAACTTTGCAGCATTTGGCTGAATCTGGGCTGAAAGTATATGCTGGTACACTTCAGAATTCATCCGGCTACTCTTGTCTGCTGTTATGTCATCAATAAACACAAGTGACCCAGTGCCATTGAAAGCCATGCATGCCCATGCCATCACGTTGCCTCCACCATGTTTTACAGAGGATGTGGTGTGCCTTGGATCATGTGCCGTTCCCTTTCTTCTCCAAACTTTTTTCTTCCCATCATTCTGGTACAGGTTGATCTTTGTCTCATCTGTCCATAGAATACTCTTCCAGAACTGAGCTGGCTTCTTGAGGTGTTTTTCAGCAAATTTAACTCTGGCCTGTTTATTTTTGGAATTGATGAATGGTTTGCATCTAGATGTAAACCCTTTGTATTTACTGTCATGGAGTCTTCTCTTTACTGTTGACTTAGAGACAGATACACCTACTTCACTGAGAGTGTTCTGGACTTCAGTTGATGTTGTGAACGGGTTCTTCTTCACCAAATAAAGTATGCGGCGATCATCCACCACTGTTGTCATCCGTGGACGCCCAGGCCTTTTACAGTTCCCAAGCTCACCAGTCAATTCCTTTTTTCTCAGAATGTACCCAACTGTTGATTTTGCTACTCCAAGCATGTCTGCTATCTCTCTGATGGGTTTTTTCTTTTTTTTCAGCCTCAGGATGTTCTGCTTCACCTCAATAGAGAGTTCCTTTGACCGCATGTTGTCTGGTCACAGCAACAGCTTCCAAATGTAAAACCACACACCTGGAATCCACCCCTGACCTTTTAACTACTTCATTGATTACAGGTTAACGAGGGAGACGCCTTCAGAGTTAATTGCAGCCCTTAGAGTCCATTGTCCAATTACTTTTGGTCCCTTGAAAAAGAGGAGGCTATGCATTACAGAGCTATGATTCCTAAACCCTTTCTCCGATTTGGATGTGGAAACTCTCATATTGCAGCTGGGAGTGTGCACTTTCAGCCCATATTATATATATAATTGTATTTCTGAACATGTTTTTGTAAACAGCTAAAATAACAAAACTTGTGTCACTGTCCAAATATTTCTGGCCCTAACTGTATATGCACAACATACAAGAAACTAACGCAAAAGCAAAGAAATTGGATAGCATATCTGTTGGTGTAAGTGCTCTGTGTAGGTGCACATTCACTCTGTGGCCATTAACACACAAAACCTACCTAAGGAAAAAAATAGTAAGCAAATACACTGCAGTCACTAAATAAACAGTAATAGAACATGTAAATAATATACCGTATATACTCGTGTATAAGCCGAGTTTTTCAGCCCAAAATTTGGGCTGAAAAGTCTCCCCCTCGGCTTATACACGGGTCAATACGGTAGTCGGGGCCGCTCATTATATATGCACTGCTTCCCCCTGTCAATCAGCGGCAGGGGGAAGCAGTGCATATGTCGAACCCACTGGGACGAGGGTACTCGGTACTGGACCGGGTCTGTACTGGGGAAGTCACGGGTGGTCCTGGTCCGGTCCGTGTCCCGGACCACACTAGTCTGGCATCTGACGTCACATCCGAGTTAATAAAGACCCGGAGGAGACTGCCCACGCCAGTCCACAGTGCAAATACACAGTGCTCAATATGTGAAAAACAACAGTGATGGGGGCCGCTGCTGCTGCAGAACCTCCGGGGGTGATGTGATGGCAGCGGAGATGGTGTAGTTCCAGTGGGAAGAACTGTATCCCCCGGGGCAGTAAGGGTTAAGTCTATGGTGAGGTTGTAACACACTTACTTGCAGACGCTGCAGGGATCTCTCCTCAGCGTTGGTGCTGACAGGCTGGAGCTGTGGCTCTGCAGGTGGAGGTCTCTCTGATGCAATCCTGTTAGGAGAGAATCGCTTTCATGCAGAGACACAAGGGAAGCTGTTCCAGGGTTTTCCAAAGCTTTACTCCAAGTTCTTTCAGTTACTTTACAAGTCATTTGCAGTTCTTACAAGTTACAGTACACGGGCACATTCTCCCTCTCCGGGTTCCCTTTGCTCTGCAGCCAGGCCTCTCTCTCCGTGACCCCTCACACAGTCTGTAGTGTCCTTTCCGGGCTATTACATTCTCTTTGCTGCGTGTTGTGCGATATTGGACAGTGTGGCGGTGACTCGGGCTTCTGTGAGTCCTAGTATGTCACTTAGCTGCCTGTCCTTTAGGGTAGGGATCTCAATCTGAAACTCAGACCCCTCGTCGTGTTGTTTGGGGATACTGGGTAAACTGCAGTCCCCTCTAGAGCCGACACTCTACTTCAGCCCAGCCTCCAGCAGTCCTCAAGCCTGAGGCTCTACCAGGCTCCTTCTCTCTGTTCCTCTCTGTATATAGGAGGGCTACTCCGCCTGCAGTTAGTTGCTTTAGCTGTAGTTCTAGGGCCCCGGGTTACACCGTCCCTCTCGGCTCTCTCACACTCCTGGGGATCTGACTCTGGATGGGCTTTCTCTCTCCTCTGGCTCGCACTGGCTCAGTACAGATTCTGCGCTCCGTCTGTCTTCACTCTTCCAGGCAGTGTGGCTCTCTACTGCTCAGCTTCAGCTCAACTTGCTGCTGTTCTCTGGCCTGCTTCTGGTCTTTGCACCTCAGCTTCTCTGCTGCTCTTTGGTCTTTGCATCTCAGCTCACTTTGGCCTACTGAACACCTTCACTCCTCCCCCTTCCCATATACTGTCAAGTCACCTGACTACGTGTTTGCCCAACCCACTCCTCTGATCCACCACCCCTCAATCTCATAGAGTTCTAATCTCAGGGCTGGATGTTGTGTGGGCTGTGAGGGTGTTAGTGTGCAACAATGTCCTACCTGCCTGGCTGCAGTTCCCTTTTGTGGCCTCCTGAACACAAGGGCGCCACACATATATGCCCCCAAATGCTGGCACTCTCCCCCCTGGTAAGGGCTTCCCCCCGCTGCGTATCTTACCATCTCAGTCTTCTGCACAGCGCCGCTCCTCGGTGCTCCGTTCTTCATGCTCCCATCCTGCTACATCCGGGATCTCCGGCCGTCGCAGGCATATGACGTCATCGCGCGACGGCCGGGGATCCCGGACGCAGCGAGGACGGAGCATGGAGAACGGAGCACCGAGGAGCGGCGCTGAGCAGAAGACCGGGATGGTAAGATAAGCAGCGGGGGGGGACCCTTACAAGGGGGGCGAGTGCCAGCATTTGGGGGCTGCTATATACCCCCTGGGGGCTGCTGTATAGTACCACTGGGGCTGTATATACCACTGGGGCTGTATATACCTCTGGGGCTGCTGTATACTACCACTGGGGCTGAATATACCACTGGGGCTGCTGTATACTACCACTGGGGCTGTATATACCTCTGGGGCTGCTGTATACTACCACTGGGGCTGTATATACCACTGGGGCTGCTGTATACTACCACTGGGGCTGTATATACCACTGGAACTGCTGTATACTACCACTGGGGCTGTATATACCACTGGGGCTGCTGTATACTACCACTGGGGCTGCTATATACTTCTGGGGCTGCTGTATACTACCACTGGGGCTGTATATACCACTGGGGCTGCTGTATACTACCACTGGGGCTGCTGTATACACCTCGGGGCTGCTGTATACTACCACTGGGTCTGCTGTATATACCTCTGGGGCTGCTGTATACTAACTACTGGGGCTGCTGCTGTATATACCACTGGGGCTGCTGCTGTATACTACCACTGGGGCTGCTGTATATACCTCTGGGGCTGCTGTATACCACACTGCTGGGGGCTGTATACCTGTGCTGGGGTCCACCCTCGGCTTATACACGAGTCAATAGGTTTTCCCAGGTTTTGGGGGCAAAAGTAGGGGGGTCGGCTTATACACGGGTCGGCTTATACACGAGTATATACGGTAGGTTACTTACTGAATACTATTTTGATAAAAAAATTGTAAATCCATTTCACCTCAACAAGGTGTACCCAATAAGGTTTGTTCTATCTCTAGTACTTAGATTTTGTGGTAAATTTATTTACTACAACTCAAATTTTGGGGAAAATGTTGGAGAAATTGCCAAATTAGATTTTTGAAAGATTTCATTATCTCTACATGGCAAGCGTCAGCAGCATGCAGTTGAGTCACAGGGGTGCAAATAGAGGCAGGGAGATACTGGGAATCATTAATAAAGTTTTTAATATTTGTTATGTTTGCTGTTAGTTGTATTTTGTATTAAGACCCTTCTATTGTCTATCATAGTGGAAAATGGGCTACAGTGAGGTTATCTATTCTATAGAAACTAATTTTAATAGCCCCCAATTCTTAATGCAGTTAAATATAACTGGCTTCTCTTGCATTATACCATATAAAGCAGCATTACATTCAATGTCTTTAACTATTGTAAATAATAAGGTTCTTTTTGCCAATGTTATGGCATTTCATGAGCAAAAAAATATATTGGTCTCTTATGTTTGTTAATCTGCATTAAGTATCAGTTAAATAAGTGAATAACATGTTGATGCTCTTTACAGGCCCAACATATTAGAAAGCCTTTTCATAGCTGTTTGTTATACATACCAACAAAGATTACCGGTACTCTAAGATTGTTGTTGTTCCACTGCAGGAATAGTCTCTTTGTGAAGGCTTAGATTTACAGCTACCAACAGGAGGTTGTGTAAATCCATTCAAAGTAATTTTCCCTGGTAGGAAATAGTTCTGTAAACTGTTTATCTGGAAGAAAACATACCACTAAATTCCAGTTTATAGCAACCTTGGTTCCTTTAATTAGAAATGGCATAAAATGGTTTACTGTAATAATTAAATTGTATTCCACACATCTTGACCTAGGACAGAGTTTAACACTTGTTGACAAATGATGCCATATATCGATATACCTCAATATTTAATTTGCAGTACTTGCAATAAAGTTGAAAGATGTGGAATTAGAAAAATCACAGGATCAATATACATGTTAAAGATATGCAAATGATGACAATATATGAAAAATATTTTTAAAACATCTTCATGTACTCATCATCTATCATCTAAGGCCGGAAACACACTGTCCGTGTGATATACAAGTCACTCGAATGGGTGAACGGCCTCTCCCTATCAGGATGGGAGCATCAGCTGCTTATGTTTCTAAGGCTGGCTTCACACCGCTATTTTCGGCTGTCACATTGTGTCCAGTGTTTTACAGGATGCACTGGACACAACCTGACAGTCCTGGACGAGCAGAACCGGAGGGCAAATATGCCCTTCGATCCTGTTTTGTGCAGGAATCGATTCTGCTCTGTCCACTGCTGAAATTTCAGCACCGCAGGTGCAGGGGAGCTGCTCGCAGTGCTGAAATTTCAGCCATGGACCTCTCCAGCTGCTAAACTTCAGGGACAGTTGTAAAATGCTGCGCTGTCCATGGTGCTGAACAAGTGCGGCTGCATTTCACAGCCGCCTCTCTTTCAGCACCAGGCATTCAGGTACCGTTACGATTTTCTGCCACATCCACCGCAATCCGGCGCCCATAGCCTCTCATGTTATGAGCGTCGGATTGCCCCAGGTCCAGTAGGATCCGGTTCTGTTAGTTTTTGGCACTGGACTCAAAAAATGATGCTCCAATTTTCTGTCCGGTTCCAAAAACGAAAATAACCGGATCCTCCCGAAAAACAACAAAACCGGATGGCAAATAACAGCTATCCGGCACCATAGGGAGGCATGGTGGGGTAAGATCAGATCCGAGTCTGTCCAGTTTACACCGGACAGACCCGGACCCGAAAAACCATGGTGTGAAGCCAGCCTAAGCAACTCTACACTCCTATCCTGACAGGGAGAGGTTGTTCAGGGTTAATGATCCGACACTCATCCGAGTGACTCGTATATCACACAGACAGTGTGATTCCAGCCTAAAACATACACTGTGATTGCTGAAACCAAAAATACACAAGGTCTAAAAAGACAAGGACCGTAAGGTGCAATCAAATAGTTAGAGGAAGAAAATTGTCAGAGCAGCAGTATACATGGAATTATAAAAATTGCAGTGATGAATGTAAAGTGTAAGTAGCAAAAAAAAAAAGATACAGTTGTGGCCACAAGTATTGACACCCCTGCAATTCTGTCAGATAATACTCAGTTTCTTCCAGAAAATGATTGCAATCACAAATTCTTTGGTATTATTATCTTCATTTAATTTGTCTTCAATGAAAAAACACAAAAAGAATTGTCCTAAAGCCAAATTGTGTATAAATCCACACCAAACATAAAAAAGGGGGTGGACAAAAGTATTGGCACTGTTAGAGAAATCATGTGATGCTTCTCTAATTTGTGTAAGTTACCTGTGGCACCTAACAGGTGTTGGCAATAACTAAATCACACTTGCAGCCAGTTGACATGGGTTAAAGTTGACTCAACCTCTGTCCTGTGTCCTTGTGTGTACCACATTGAGCATGGAGAAAAGAAAGAAGACCAAAGAACTGTCTGAGGACTTGAGAAACCAAATTGTGAGAAAGCATGAGCAATCTCAAGGCTACAAGTCCATCTCCAAAGACCTGAATTTTCCTGTGTCTACCGTGCACAGTGTCATCAAAAAGTTTAAAGCCCATGGCACTGTGGCTAACCTCCCTAGATGTGGACGGAAAAGAAAAATTGACGAGAGATTTCAACACAAGATTGTGCGGATGGTGGATAAAGAACCTCGACTAACATCAAAACAAGTTCAAGCTGCCCTGCAGTCAGAGGGTGCAGCAGTGTCAATCCGTACTATCCGTCGGCGTCTGAATGAAAAGGAGACCCAGGAAGACCCCACTTCTTACCCCGAGACATAAAAAAGACAGGCTGGAGTTTGACAAAACTTACCTGAGAAACCCTAAAACGTTTTGGAAGAATGTTCTCTGGTCAAATGAGACAAAAGTAGAGCTTTTTGGGCAAAGGCATCAACATAGAGTTTACAGGAGAAAAAAAGAGGCATTCCAAGAAAAGAACACAGTCCCTACAGTCAAACATGGCAGAGGTTCCCTGATGTTTAGGGGTTGCTTTGCTGCCTCTGGCACTGGACTGCTTGACCGTGTGCATGACATTATGAAGTCTGAACACTACCAACAAATTTTGCAGCATAATGTAGGGCCCAGTGTGAGAAAGCTGGGCCTCCCTCAGAGGTCATGGGTCTTCCAGCAGGACAATAACCCAAAACACACTTCAAAAAGCACTAGAAAATGGTTTGAGAGACAGCACTGGAGACTTCTAAGGTGGCCAGCAATGAGTCCAGACCTGAATCCCATAGAACACCTGTGGAGAGATCTAAAAATGGCAGTTTGGAGAAGGCACCCTTCAAATATCCGGGACCTGGAGCAGTTTGCCAAAGAAGAATGGTCTAAAATTCCCGCAGAGCATTGTAAGAAACTCATTGATGGTTACCGGAAGCGGTTGATCGCAGTTATTTTGGCTAAAGGTTGTGCAACCAAGTATTAGGCTGAGGGTGCCAATACTTTTGTTTGGCCCATTTTTGGAGTTTTGTGTGAAATGATCAATGTTTTGCTTTTTGCTTCATTCTCTTTTGTGTTTTTTCATTGAAGACAAATTAAATGAAGATAATAATACCAAAGAATTTGTGATTGCAATCATTTTCAGGAAGAAACTGAGTATTATCTGACAGAATTGCAGGGGTGTCAATACTTTTAGCCACAACTGTATGTCTAAGGTACAGAAAGGAACTAGCAGCAATGAAATGTAAGGTATGACATCCCATTGTGCAAAATACTGGCAGTGGTATGACATCTAACTGTGTAAAATACACAGAATATGAATAAGTAAATACCAAGTACAAGGTCATGTCCACCTGATCTATCTATTATGGTAAATGGCATCATGCTCTCTCCCACACCTCAAATTCGCTACCTTGGAGTAGTGCCCTATCCTTCAAACCACACATCCAAACTCTCGCCACCTCCTGTCACCTCCAGTTCAAGAATATTTCCAGAATCTGTCCTTTCCTCAAACCTCAATCTACTAAAATTCTTGTACATGCCCTCATCATCTCCCGCCTTCATTACTGCAACATTCTCCTCTGTGGCCACTCTGCTAACACTCTTGCACCTCTCCAATCTGTCCTCAACTCTGCTGCCCAATTAATCCACCTCTCTCCTCGCTACTCCCCCTTATCTACCCTCAGCAAATCCCTCCACTGGCTCCGAATTCCCCAACGAATCCAGTTCAAGCTACTAACACTAAGCTACAAAGCCATCCATAAACTGTCTCCTCCCTATATCTCTGAACTAATCTCACACTATCTTCCCTCACGTAATCTTCAATCCTCCCAAGACCTCCTCCTTTCCTCCACACTTATCCATTCCTCACACAACCGCCTCCAAGATTTCTCCTGAATATCCCCCATCCTCTGGAATTCTGAACCCCAACACGTCAGATTATCCACCACACTCGGATCCTTCAGACGGAACTTGAAAACCTATCTCTTCAGGAAAGCTTACAGCCTGCAAAGACCAAGCCGCCGCCCCACCGCCTCCGGAGCTGCTGCCCCACCGCCACCTGAGCTGCTGCCCCACCACCATCGGAGCTGCCGCCTCTCCACCACCAGATCTGCTGCACCCCTGACCTACTGTCTTCTCACCACTGTCCTGTAGAATGTAAGCCCACAAGGGCAGGGTCCTCTCCCCTCTGTACCAGTCTGTCATTGTTAATTTGTTTACTGAAAACTATATCTATAATTTTGTATGTAACCCTTCTCATGTACAGCACCATGGAATTAATGGTGTTATATAAATAAATAAATAATAATAATAATAATAATGTGCAGACAGTTTGGGTTTTTATGCATTTTTGATGCATTTTTTGCTGCAGTTTTGTTAGAAATCTGCATGCCTATCCTGAAGTCAGCAAAGTCAATGAGAATCGTGAAGTGTTGTGCACATGTTGCTTATTTGTACCTTACAGATTTGATGCAAAAAAAATCTGCAGCATGTTAATTGTTGGGGCAATTTTGCAGCATTTTTTTTCCATTGATCTCAATGTAATGAAGAAAATGCAGGTGTGTTCAGATGGTGCGTTTCTGGTGCATATTTCGTGCATTTTTTTCTACAACAATGATGCTTAATTAGGCTGGGGTCACAGTAGCATTTTTCACATGCGTTTTTGGAGACCTGCGTTTTTAAAAACGTATGTAAAAAACGCACCCATAGGCCCCCATGTTAAAAAAAAGCATGCCCTAATAGCCAAAAAGCATGTGTGACTGTCCCATGCGTTTTTGGAGCATATCCAAAAACGCATGCGTTTTTTAATAAGGGGCCTTATGGAAAACGCATGCAAAAACGCATGTACAATTAGTGCTATTCAAAAACGCATGCGTTTTCCATAGGAGCCCATGTTAAAAAAACGCATGCGTTCCCAAAAACGCATGCGTTTTTTTAACATGAGCTCCTAATGGAAACGCATGCGTTTTTGAATGGCACTAAAAGATACTAATTGTACATGCGTTTTTGCATGCGTTTCCCATAGGAACCCATGTTATAAAAACGCATGCGTTTTTCAAAACGCTCAAAAAAATACTACAAGCACTATTTTTAGGTGCAGATTCAAAAACACAGCCAAAAACGCAGGGAGCCATCACACACCTTACAAAACTCATGCTGACATGAAAAAACGCATGAGTTTTGTTAAATCACTAAAAAAAACTCATGGCAACTGTGACCACAGCCTTAGATTTTCTAAAATAATTTCTGGCTACCAGAAAATTTTCTCTTTCTCTCTGTCTCTCACTCTCTTTATCAATTCAATTCAATTCAAATGAGCTTTATTGGCAGGACAAAGTTCATGTTAGCATTGCCAAAGCAAATGGTGAAATTAGGGGGACAGGGATAGAGACACGTCTAGGTTGGGGTGTAGAGGTCCAGGATATATCAGGCTCCTCTTAGTCAGGGGATAGGGGCATGTCCAGGGAGGGGTATGGATGTCCATGACATATCAGGCTCCTTTTAGTCTGTGGAAGGCATTGACATTTGCGCTGCTATGGCCACTGCACTTTCCTCTTTCCCCACTATTATCGGCAGTTTTTCTTCCTCCTCTATGGAGGTGAAGTCTGGAAGGAGACAGCCTCCTAAAGTGAATGTCCCTCACGGCAAAGTATTTGGGACACCCCAGCAGCAAGTGGCTCATCCTCCATAGCCTCCTGGGGGCACTGCTGGCACAGTCTGCTCTCTTGAGCCTTGTAGTCCTGTCAGTGCCTCTGATGAGTAGGCTGTGGGCGCTCAGTCTTTACCGACTCAGGATCAAATGCTCTTTGTGGTTTTCTGGCTTCTCTAGATATGGGGCCAGTTTGTACTCCCTCTGTAGGTTCTGGTATATCTTGAGTTTCTGTGATTTCTTTATGTTGTTACTTCAGTTGCTGAAATATTCCTCTTTGCCTTTGTGTACCGTTTCTGGAGTTTGCCTTTTGTCAGGTCATGTAGGTTGGTGGTTTGGTCAGGCTGGCTTTCTGTGGTTTGTTTTGGCAGATTTCTTACGTCTTCCTGGTGCAGGAGAGCTTTATGAAGGTAGGAGCTGGGACTACTACGGTATTTTGTAGATAAGCCTTGAATGATAGCGCCCTCTTCTGAATTGCAAGGTGTATAGAGAATCTGCCCAGCTCTGCTCCCCAGGCGCTGTTTGATGTGCTCCGATGGACTTGAAGAAGATGCTTGTAGAACTCTAGGTGGAATATTTCAGTTGGTCCAGTATCCCACTTTGACCAGTTTGAGTATGAGACTGCATGATCTTTCAGAGAAAATCCAGCACCAGAAATCCTTTAAAATGGTTATTCTTTATTCATATTCACACAATTAATATGACATACAGGGCACGCAGACCCAGCCTGACATGTTTTGGAACAAATCTTTAATCTTTAGGATGACAAAATGAACTCACATACATCTATATATACAACTTTAAAAAGCCATACCATGTGAACACAATTAGTCACACAAGTTGACTCAATTACAATTAACCTAGGAAACTCCTACCATAGCAGCCACTCACCATAGAAAGAATGTTATCAGTAAATACATTTATTACGAGTCAGAGAGCATTTTAAATATTCAAAACATCAGGCACCTCCATATGTCCAAATCCATATTATATCAATGTGACCATCAGCATTGTCTCACAGTGATAAAATGGAATAAAACATACAGGTGCATCTCAATGTATTGGAATGCATAAAGTGAAACACATATATTATATAGAGTCATTACAAACAGAGTGATCTATTTCAAGTGTTTATTTATGTTAATGTTGATGATTATAACTTACAGCCAGTGGAAATCCATAGGTCATTACCTCAGAAAAATAAAGTAGGGAGGATGAAGGGTTAAAAACCATGCTGCCGTATCATATAAGACATCAAAGGGTGAATATAATATTGATTTATTAGTCAATTAGCATTTCAGGGCTTCCTCCCCCTTCCTTAGGACAAATCAATATCATATTGCTGGGAGCCCTGAAACATGGCATGGAAGGAAATTTCCTTCATTCAGATGATTAGGATATATACAATATCAAATGAAAAATAAATACATAAATAACAAATGTATAAAGAGAAGCGTGTCCTATAATTCCCTCACAATTATCCACTTCCATACCCAATTCCCTGAATGCATCCAGGGACATAGTGAATGAGGCTAATCCATGTGAACATGCTCCTACTTAAACCTTCTGGGTAATACGTTTCATGGAAAAATTGGCAATCAAATATTAATAATACCGAACAGGTCTCTGATGTTATTAACATGGTTATGTTCTGAATCAATCAATAATCATTCCGATTTGAGTGCAGAAATCCACAATAATGATTCCAATATAATCACAATTCACAATCACAATAAATCGGAAGAGATCACCAATGATTAACATAATAGAACAAAACAGATGTTCATCTAATGTTAAATATTACTTTGTCAATTTGTAACCCAGTGTGAAACTCAGTTTACCATTACCCTCAGAATAAATCCTGCAGTAAACCCATTGGGATTCCCTTAGAACTAAGATCCGATTGTCTAATAATCTGCGCTGATAAGACCGGAGGTATCTATAAACTGCATAGAAATCTCCCATGAGAGTGACTGTGTGTAATTCAGATTTCAATTCGTAATAGGGGGGAGACTAACATTAAAATTTACAAGATGAATAACGAAGAACCCACCACATTATTTAAACTTGGAATTCCTGTGTTATACAGTGGAGTGGGATAACAGAAAATATGACAGGTACACAGAGAATTTAAAGGTGGAAATCCCTCGGTAAAAATACATCAGATCAGTCCTGAAACTTCTCTCAATTGAATAAAGGCCTGTTCAGATCTCCGGCCTGTTTAGATCTCCTCAACTTGTTGAATTCCTCACTCTCCCTATCTCTTTTACATTCAGACTCCTCATGGCTCCATTATGTTTCTCCAGGAAATGCTTAGATACTGTAAGCCTGAAAGTACTCTCTTACTACTGTTAGGGGTACTTCACACACAGCGATATCGTTAGCGATATCGCTGCAACATCACAGGTTTTGTGACGTAGCAGTGACCTTGCCAGCGATATCACTGTGTGTGACACACACCAGCGAGCAGCCTCCCGCTGTGAGATAGCTGATCGTTAACGAATGGCCTGGATCATTTTTCAATCAGCGATCTCACGCTGGGAATGCTGCATCGTGGTGTGTGACAGGTGCAATGACCAGCGATCACCATTCTGCGGCCGAAAACCTGACAGATCTCAATGACCGTTGGGTGTCAGCCGCATAATGGGGATCGCTGGTAAGTCTGCCTGTGTGGCATCTCACCAGCAACCACATTTTGAAGCACCAGCGATCCCGGCCAGGTCGGATCATTGTCGGGATCGCTGGTGCGTCGCTACATGTAATGGGGCCCTTAGAGGTAGGATCTGCAGCAGAAACATGTTCAGTGATTCTCTTTCTCAAGGATCTACTCACACACCCTATATAATACAGCTGGCATTCCATGCATGTGGCCTTGTACACTACATGCTTTGTGCCACAATTTATTTAGGATTTAATCTTGAATTTTCTGCCACAAATTTTGTCTGTGAAACTATCTGTTTTGTCCATGTATTTACAAATAGCACATCTCCTCTTCCCACATTTAATTTTTATTTAAGCCATGTTGGTTTCTGAAAATACTAGGGGAAACCATACTGTGGATGTCTTTCCTATCAACAGATCTTAGACCCTGTCCCAGAATTGTTGATAGGACCGGATCCTGGTGTAACAAGGGAATATGTCTTCTAAGAATTTTTTACTATCGCTATATAGTCAGTACTATAGGGTGTAGAGAAAGTGAGAGGGCAAGTTTGCTTTTTTCCCCCAGACACGAGATTTAGTTCCACTACAGATTAGCAAATCCTCCTACCTTTTTTGCTTCACTATAAGTTTTGTACAAACAAGCATCCAGTTCTTATACCCTCTATTGGACAATCTTGCCTCCATTATGTTGCTTTCCACCTCAAAATATGTAGCAGCAGAACACACTCTTTTTGCCCTCGTCATATCCCCCATGGGTAAGCTCTTTATTGTGTGAGGCGGTGACAACTACTGGCATGTAACATAGAGTTACTAGAAACTGGTTTCCTATACAAACTGGAGGAAATAACCCCGGTTTTCTCATCTTTCATCAACACTGCATCAAGATAATGCATTCTGCTACCGTGACCATCCATAGTAAATTTGATGTTAAGGAAATTGTTATTGGAGTATCACAGAAAAGCACCTACGCTCTTCCTGGGAGACACACAGACCAACCCATCCCATCCCAGATCAGGATCAAGTCATCTATATATCTCCCATACCAGTGTATGTCTCAGGCATATCAATTGTCCATAGAGTACAGATATCTGTCCTCCCATACAGACGTAAAGGTGAGCCAATGACGGCGAGAATTTTGCCCCATTAGAAAACTACATTTCTGCAGGAAGTATAGATTGTCAAACTTAAAGAAATTATTCTTAAGAAGGTGGTTGACAGCCATGGCGATGAACCTGGTTTCATCAGAGGAATAGCGAGAAGCTCTGGATAATACAAGAGACAATACCTCCATGACATAAAATCCAAAGTTATCCATTTGCAATCTTTTATCCACTGGACATTCTGTAAGGTGTACAAGGTGTTTTGTATCCTTTTGATTCCCTGACATACCCATAACCAATGGCTTCAGTTTCTTGCCTACCCATTCAGGCAGTCGCTCATGCAAAGATCCTACCCCTCACACAATAGGTCTAGGGGGGGGTGGAAACTTCTCCTAGTAGGTTTTGGGGAGGGCATAGGAAATGGGGCACACCGGACAGTCAACACATAGATATTCCTCTTCCTTATCCCCGATAACCCCTAGAGTCATGCCTTTCCTTAACAAACTTTCCAAATCATTTTTCACTCTTGATGTGGGATCCCTCTGCAGAACTATGTATATGTTCTTGTCGTTCAGGATTTTTATGACCTCCTGACTATAGAGTGCACTATCAAAAATGACAACTGAGCCCCCTTTATCTAAGGCTATAATAACAATGTGTTTGTTATTGCTAAGATCTTTATAAGCTTGTCTTTGTGTTAAATTTAAGTTATCATTCCTGGAAACTCTACTAGTCAACAATTCACTTATATCCCTTTCCACAACAGATTGGAAAGAATCCATGATAGGGACCCTCGACGAAACTGGATAGTAGAAAGGGCTAGGAACTATGTCCCAATCAGATGTGACACTCATGCCCCAAGTATTTCCAATGCATTCTAGCTCGAACTCCTCAAGAGTTCTGGCAGTAATCTGGTCAGAAAACATCATGGCCAGGGAACTATTGATTGTAAAATGATCACCTGTTAAATTATTTGTCACAGAGGAGACAGATGTAGATATAATGTCAGGGGGGACTGCCCCCGACTTGTCAAAGAAATGTCATTAACTGTAAGAAACCCTATGAACTTGTTAACATCCTTGATAGTCTGGAACAAATCCCCTGCAACTTGGCACAAAATTAAAACCCTTCTGTAATACTTCAAATTGGACTACCAAAATTATGCTATTTTGGTCCAAAACGAGTAAGCTTGTGATCCACTTCACGGATCCCCACTCTCACAAGTCCTAGCCACTAAATTTGTGTCCAAAATCAGCAAAGGACGTTAATAGAAAATTCTATCTTACCACAGCAATAGTTTGGTCCGTCGACCATTGCACTCATGCATGGTGCAGCTTTGCCTTGATTATAAAGAGAAGGCATTCCTAGTGCAGAACACCAGCCTTCAATCACTAAACATCTCCTTCCTCTTGGAGGGCAGTGACCACTAGGCCATATCTGTTCTGGCAGGTATCAGTGTTGTAGTGCCATAACAGCCCGCCTACTGAGATAGGGGTGAATGTAAGAGGCTGGGCACACATTGCGATAACCTGTGTGAACGGCGTCCTATGTGAATCCTATTCGGTGTGCAGGACAGCCAGTAGTCACTGCCCTCCAAGAGGAAGAAGGTGTTTATGTGGCGCCCCACTACGTAGGTGCCACAAAAGGGGTACTGCCCCCAGAAAAGCGGTGTAGTACTCCACTGCAATGGGGACAATGGTCACAAGATGGAGCCCTAGAGCTGACACCCACACACTAGAACAGTAGGTAAGAGGGAACACTGGGAGGATATATAATGGTCTCTAGAGGGAACTAGTTAGGCAGTCTCTAGAGAGAGCAAGAAGAGAGAGGAGTTGGAGGAGTCGGAGGGAACCAGGCAGTCAGCCTGTAAGGACAAAGAGGGCCATCTCGGCTGAGGGGCCCTGAGAAGGAACAGATCCCAATAAGGAACAGAGAAAGCAAGGAAACTCAGAATTGCAGAGTTAACTTGAGTGGGGAGCGAGTAACGGATAGAGTTTGCCCCATAGGAAGAAACCCGGGTACCGGAGCCCGCACCTGTGAGTACTCTAAGTCTCACAGAAAATCCGTTAAACAGGGATATTGCAAATACGGCCCTGACTACCAAAGATCCCACAAGGGGGAAGCCCGAAGCGCAGTAGGCAGCTGCGGCATTCAACAAAAGGTTAACCCGACGGGTACAAAAAGGGAGAGGAGACAGAACAAGAAGCAGCAGGAGGCCAGATTATCTACAGGAGATCAGGCTTCACACTGGGAACAGAATAGAAGGAAAAGAAAGGAACATAAAGGAGGGTTCCATCTGTAGCCAGAAATCCCAATTGCAGCCTGGAGCATTCACCAGTATACCATCTAATGAACTGTTGAACTGTAAGGCTGAAAGAATGTGTTCAAGTAAAGTTACCCGGTGAAGTGAAGCTTTGACTCTGCTGCATCCTTTCAAATATAAACTGCTTTATTACAGTATTGCTGCCCTGGTGGTCCAGTCCCGCCTGCAGGGACTATTCCATCCAAGCCGCAATACCACCGACCACCGGAGACTGTGGTGGCACTGGTGAACATCACCAGACTCAGCAGGTGGCGTCACGAAGACAACTTGTAAATAGTCCCTTGTAAATATTTCCCCAAGCTTATTCAGTTGACCCTCAGGGCCACGGCTTCAGGATGGCCACCGTGACTTCCCGGATTGAGAGAAAGAGCCCGAGAGCCGAGTACCCCATAGCCTGGGTGCGCGTCATTTAGTAATTGGAAGCTGGTGTCCTGTACTAGTAATGCCTTCCCTTTATAATCATGGCAAAGCTGCACCCTGCATGAGTGCAATGGTCGACTGACCAAACTATTGCTGTGGCGAAATGATTCTAGCAGACAAATTTAATGCAGTGTAATCATCATCGTTACATACATTCAATAATGGTGATATTTTCTTCTCTTGGCTCTTATGGGGTACCTCTGTTCTGGGGGCATGTTTCCTCCTTTCCTCCTTTCCTGTTTTTGGAGGGACTTCAAACAATATAACAACATTAATAACATCAAAGACCTGTTCGGTATTATTACTATCTGATTGCCAATTTT
This sequence comes from Allobates femoralis, assembly GCA_033576535.1. Taxonomy (NCBI): domain Eukaryota; kingdom Metazoa; phylum Chordata; class Amphibia; order Anura; family Aromobatidae; genus Allobates; species Allobates femoralis. Next base: position 375,025,354 of record JARQOC010000003.1, read on the forward strand.
TCCGTGAAACGTATTATCCAGAAGGTTTAATTAGGAGCATGTTCACATGGATTTGCCTTATTTTATCCTTGAATGCATTCAGGGACTTGGGTATAGAGGTGGATAATTGTGAGGGAATTATGGGACACACTTCTATATATTCATTTATTATTTAATTCTTATTTTTTATTTGAAATTATGTATATACTAATCATCTGTATGAAAGAAATTTCCTTGCATGGATTGAGTTCCCTACATATGTTTTATTTCATTTTATCACTGTAGGACAATACTGATGGATGGTCACATTGATATAATATGAATTACGACATATGGAGGTGCCTGATGTTTTGAATATTTAAAATGCTCTCTGAATTATAATAAATGCATTTACTGATAACATTCTTTCTATGGGTGAGTGGCTGCTATGGTAGGAGTAGGTTAATTGTAATTGAGTCAACTTGTGTGACTAATTGTGTTCACATGGTATGGTTTTTTAAAGTTGTATGTATAGATGTGTCTGAGTTCCTTTTGTCATCCTACAATTAAGGATTTATTCCGAAACGCGTGAGCCAGGGCATGCGTGCCCTGTATGTTATTTTAATCGTGTGACCATAAATAAAAGATAACCATTTTGAAGGATATCTCATGTTGGCTTTTGTCTGAAAGATTGTTTGTAAAGTAAGATGGACTCCAGCCACAGCCGTGCATCAGTGGAATCATCCAAGGCATGGGGTGAGCTTTCCAAATCCCCTTCCCATTTATGTATGGTATGAGACTGCACCCCAGACTTCACTGTTGTATGGAAGGATTGGGGCAATGAAGGTGTCAAAGATTTTTAGCCAGTTACAGGTGCACTGAGATGATACAGACGTCTTCTGATCGTATAAAAGGCTTTTAATGCCTTGTCTAGCAGTAACTCTATGGCTTGCTTAAAGCTCCCTGATTGGTTGAGTTCTAGGCCCAGGTAGGTGTACTTGTTGGTTTCTGTAAGTGGATATTTGTCCATCATAAAGGGAGGATGGCCAGCAGGGTTGTGATTTCTTTTTTGGAACACCATATTAGTTTATCTGGTTGATTGGCAGTGCCCATGTGATGCTGAAGGACTTTAGGATTTTCAGATGATTTTGGAGGCCTTTCTCAGTTGGTGATAACAGCACAAAGTCATCAGTCCAACGCGCAGTGCCTCTGGATCGTGTGCACATACCCTAATTCAGCATTCCAGATGAAATGGTGATAGGTAGGTTACCTGAATAAAGTTATTTGTTTTCTTTATTTCTGCTCCAAATTCTTCTGACTTCAATAATCACTGCACCTAACTGCAACACAGTTGTTACCTTGTGGCATGGGGAATTGGATTTGTGGATGACATTACTTCTGCAGCCCACCACACCCTAGGGAGGGGTTAATGAGGAGCTAGGCAACAAGACTGTGCATATAGTAATATCCCATAGTGATGATTTATGTCAGACTTCTGGCACTGGAAGAGGCGGACCCCTAGGCAAAGCAAACAGGCATCACCGCTGAGCTCAGCGTTTCAGTGCCAGCTTAGAAGTGCAGTACAATGCAGCTAGACAGCTCACCTACACTTTGCTACAGTTACTACCATGTGCCAGCAGAACACACTTTGGCGATGGATCCCCCAGGAAGACATGCCTGATCTGGAGATCATCTTCATCAACACTCCAGGGGCAGAGGATGCTTCAGTATCAGCAGCACTGGAACCAGAGTGGCCTTCAGAGGAGATGGACACATATGTTACCTGAAGCTTCACCATGCTACCCACATTGGGCCTAAGCTGCAGCGAGGTGTGAATGCAGTGCTGGGCTCCAATGCCAGATGAGGACCTGAGCTCACAATCAAGAGGTGACCCTTTCATTTTGCCATCTGGGACTGGGAGCAACAGATGTCAGACTGTAGAGGATCTTGGAGAAAACAGCAGGGCTCCACTGTAAAATGGTGTGACCTGTGTTTGGCAGTTTTAGAGCCCTTTTGAAGGTGTTTCTAGGCTCTGGATTTTACCTCCCATTGTTTTGAATGGGGTCTTAAAATCCTGCAAACCAAAATGAATCCAAATTTCAAAAGGATCACTCATCTCTACTAGTGAGATCCCCCATGCTCAGTAGGCATACTTGATCCGGTTTTACCGGATCCTGCCTGATTCGGCAAAATCGGATCCAGTGCCATTTATTTTCATTTTAATTTATGCTGGATTCATTTGGATCCAGTTGGTGGCGGTTTTTGTTGACTCCAAAAAATGTTTCATGTTGCTAACTGGATGCACAAACTGGAGGACCCATTGAAAATCAATGGTCACTAACCTCATCCGTTTTGCATTCTGTTTTTTTTAAAAAAAGAGCCGGATCTTCGCTGGATGCCAAAAAACAGTAGTGTGAAATCACGTTAAGGAGACTATGGCTTTTTTTCTTGCGGCTGCTGCTACTTTACAGTAGCAAAGTATAATTTAATGCTATTTGTCTGTGTATTACCATAATATCTGAAGTTAAATAACATTGGTGTAGTTTATAGGCTTTCCTAATGGTATCTTTACACGCCGCCACAGAGGGCAGCAACAGGCAGCACGTGCACGCGCGCGTTTTCAACGGTTCCTAACGGTGCCTGATGCCGCATATACACGCCGCCACAAGGTGCTCCACAGAAGGTATTTTCGTTCCCCGGAAGTGCCAACGGGTGCCGCGGGTTACCTTCTGTGGAGCACCTCTCCTGATTTACACGCCGCTACAAGAAGGGAATATGAGCGGACCTGGGGCAGCAGGGACAACACATAGGCGTGCCAGAGTTGTGTATTACGCGACGCTCATACGATGATTGGACAATGCAATAGCATCATGATTGGCCAGCCAGCGCAGGAAGGCTGGCTAATACATGACGCTATTGCAAATGTGTATTGTGACTGGTCAGCTCGTTAAATATGCCGCCCTCTGCAGGGACAGCCAATGGGTACACAGTAGCCCCCACCAATGATAGCTGATGGGGCGTGGTATACATGACGCTGTGGCACGCCCCAGGGAACTCAAATACCGTGCCTGTGCCCCGATTACACGCCGCCACCATAGGAATTATGCCTGCTTGTTTTTGAGCTCTGCTGAAACATAGGTATCCAAATACACAGGAAGGAACTTCCTGAATTACACGCCGCCACTTCGCGGTCTTTTCAAGGCAAAAGGAACAATTGTGTCCGATGCCTGGCGGTTTCTACCTTCCTGTGGCGGCGTGTAAAGGTGCCATTAAAGTTAAAGGGAAAAAATCTGGGGTCAGTTGATGTAATTGCAGGCTGCTAAATAGTGACAAAGTGTGGTGTGCATGCTGTAAACAATTCTCCAATATTGTCAGCACCAACGGGTGATTTATATATTCTCGTCTGGCTTCTTTAAGTTCATTTCATTTGAGAGAAATTGAACACATATACTGTAATCAGCACGCGACTGCAATTACACTGTGTTCCAAATTATTATGCAAATTGGTTTTAAGTGTCATAGGTTTTTTTTTTTAATGAAACCCATTGATGGTATTGTGTCTCAGGGTTCTTTGGATCACTGAAATCAATCTCAGATACCTGTGATAATTAGTTTGGCAGATGAGCCCAATAAAAGGAAAACTGGGTGTTCCACAATATTACGCAGGCCACAGTTTTCATGTAACATGGGAAAAAAAAGGATCTCTCTGCTGCCAAAAAGCAACAAATAGTGCAATGCCTTGACCAAGGGATGAAAACATTAGATATTTCACGAAAACTTAAGCATGATCATCGTATTATGAAGAGATTTGTGGCCGATTCAGAGCGCAGACATGCTCGTGCAGATAAAGGCAGAATGAGGAAGGTTTCTGTCAGGCAAGTTCATTGGATTAAGAGAGCAGCTGCTAATAAGGCCTTACAAACCAGCAAACAGATATTTCAAGCTGCTGGTGCCTCTGAAGTCCCTCGAACCTCAAGGTGTAGGATCCTTCAAAGGCTTGCTGTGGTGCATAAACCTACTATTGGGCCACCCCTAAACAATGCTCACAAACAGAAACGGTTGCAGTGGGCCCGGACATACATGAAGACTAATTTTTAAACAGTCTTGTTTACTGATGAGTGCCGAGCAACCCTGGATGGTCCAGATGGATGGAGTAGTGGATGGTTGGTGGATGCCACCATATCCCAACAAGACTGCGATGTCAGCAAAGACGTGGACGAATCATGTTTTGGGTTGGAATCATGGGGAAACAGCTGGTAGGCCCCTTTAAGGTTCCTGAAGGTGTGAAAATGATCTCTGCAAAGTATATAGAGTTTCTGACTAAGAACTTTCTTCCATGGTACAAAAAGCAGAAATGTGCCTTCAGGAGCAAAATCTGTTTCATGCATGACAATCCACCATCTCATGCTGCAAAGAATACCTCTGTGTCATTGGCTGCTCTGGACATTAAGGGAGATAAACTCATGGTGTGGCCACCATCTTCCCCTGACCTCAACCCTATAGAGAACCTTTGGAGTATAATCAAACAAAAGATTTATGAGGGTGGAGGGACAATTCACATCAAAACAGATCTGGGAGGCTATTCTGACATCATGCAAAGAAATACAAGCAGAAACTCTCCAGAAACTCACAATATCAATGGATGCTAGAATTGTGAAGGTGATATCAAAGTAGGGTTCCTATGTTAACATGTAACTTGGCCTGTTAGGATGTTTTGGAGTTAAATAGCTTTTTATTTCAGTGAATCTGACCTCCTAATGCTGCAAATTCAACAAATGAGCATTTTCAGTTCTTTAAAACATAACAAATGTTTCGAAACCCTACTGTGCGTAATCATTTGGAACAGTGTTTTTAGAGTTTTTTTTAATTTTGAAGATTATACTGTTATCATTTGGAGGTTTCTTCAATAAAATTCGATGTATACTCTAACGGGTGATGACTTTTATTACACTGATCGTCATTTGCACTGACCATTTAGGAAAATCAGAGAAAAAGAACATTTGCATAATAATTTGCAACACAGTGTAAGCACACAGTACAAGTACACAATCACGTGACACCCACTTACAACAGGAATAATGAGGAGTTGTGTCCAAGTCTGGACAAACCTTTTAAAAAACATTCCGGGAATAGTGATATAGTATGTTTTCCCAAAACCTAAGACATTTCCTAGAATTCTAAGAATGGCACTTCAGTATTTATCAGACAAGCTTCCCCATGGATCCAGGAATTAGTTGACTGTACTCCAGGGTAATTCCTTAATGTCCAGTTCAGGCCAGTTTGTTCATTTGGCCCTGTCAACATCTTAGAATGTAACCCTGCTTCATCAACAGATCTTGGCTTTACAGCTGGTGAAGTAAAAGGGGGGGTCAATAAGGAGAAGAGAGAAAAACAAATAGGAGGCTGTAAACACACAGCTGTCATATCGCTCAACTAAGAAGGCAGCCAAGAAGATTATGATTTCTGTGGCTAGTGAAGTAAATTAGCTATGTCATATGTCACTACTGCATTCTCAAATCATACTTCTGTGAGGAAAATACACAAAAACTAAATGCATCAAAACAAAGAAAGTAATTATGAAATAAAAAAAAGTGTGAAATAAATTTGAAACAATTCTCCATTTTTCTCTATAGTAAACCTCTCAATAATAACACTGGTCAACAGCATTTTTGGTGCCAAAGATATTTCATTGAATTTAGGGTAACTTTGGGGTGCTGATTCTGAATATGTCATCAGTTTTGCCAGATTGGCTCAAGTTTTTGAGATTTTTCGTAAAATGTGTAAAAAAAAAGACGTTTTTTGCTACACGCGCATTAACTTTATTGATATTATCATGAATACAATAAATTTAACAAAGTAAATGTTGATTTTAGTTTATTTTAACTAGTTTTAGAAAGTAATCTTCAAAAATGAACAAGACATGAAAGATAGACATTTAATCGCTGGAAAAGCGCTTTTTATATGATTTTCTTCTATGTGATCTATTGGGGCAGTCACGCTGTAGATTCCAGCAGTAATCAGCCATCATATGTCTGTCCCATCTGCCTTGGTACCTTTCCTCCATCACCATAATATCCTGATGAAATCTCTCCCCTTGTTCTTCGCTAAAATCTCCAAGGTTTTCTGGAAATCTGTCCAAGTGACTGTGAAGATAATGCAATTTAATGCTCATGTGTACACCCAGATTTCTAAATCTCAATAGCATGTTTTGTACCAGTTCTTCATAGTTGTCTGCCTTTTGATTTCCCAAGAAGTTCTTCACTACCAACACAAAACTACACCATGCAGCAGCTTCAATGTCATTCATTTCCTTAGGAAAATTTGAATCTTTAATGAGTTTCCGAATTTGAGGACCATCAAAGATTCCTGCCTTCAGTTTTTCGCTACTAAGACCAGGGAAAGATCTGCAGATGTACATGAAGCAATTACCATCTTTGTCTAATGCCTTGACGAACTGCTTCATTAATCCTAACTTTATGTGAAGTGGTGGTAGAATGATTTTTTCCCTGTCCACCAAAGGTTCGTTCACTATGTTTGATGCTCCTACTGTCAAGGTGTCCCTTGGAGGCCAATTCAGTTTCTCCCAGTGCTGATGTTTTGCTCTACTATCCCACATGCAGATGAAGCAAGGATACTTTGTGTATCCACTTTGCTGTCCAAGTAAAAAGTTGACCATTTTTAAATCAACACATATCAGCCACGAATGTTCATGGTAGCACAGTTTCTCCAAGACCATTTTGACATTTTGGTATTGTTCTGCAAGTTTAGTTGAGTGAGCTACTGGAAGAGATGCACACTGATTGCCATTGTTCAACAAAACACATTTCAAACTCCTTTTAGAACTATCTATGAAAAGTCTCCAGTCTACAGGACGATATACTTGTAAACCCATTTGCAGCATCAGGCCAGGAATATCCTTACAATATACAAGTAGGTCATCTTCACAGAAAAATGGAAGAAGTGCTTCTTCTCTGGTCCTGTAAGATGTCATTTTAGTTCCAGGCGTCAGACAATTTTTTTCACTTAGCCTTGAAGCTAAAAGTTCGGATGCACTTTTTGAGAGGTTGAGGTCTCTTATTAGATCGTTGAGCTCTCCTTGGGTAAATTGCGTAGGTGTTCTGAAACTTCCTTCATATTCTAGTTCACTTCCAGAACTAATGCTTAGCTCCATACCCTGCATTTCATCATCATCATCAGGTGGGGGAAGGTCAGGTAACATGGTAAACACAGGTACAGGCACATCTTCACAATGAGGGACAGGCCTTCTTGCAGATTCCATGTTAGGATACTCCCATTTTCGTTTCTTATGCTTATTGAATCCTTGTACTTGCACTGCACAGAAATAACAGTCATCATGATGATTTTTTTGCTCTCTCCACACCATTGGAACACCAAATTTGAAGCTTGTTCTTTGTCCTTTGCTCCATTTTCGTAATAATTCGATACATGCTTTGCACACTATGTGTGGTGCCCAAAACTTGTCTTGGTCCCCAAGCATAACCCCAAAATAGGCAAAATACACTTTTTTAACGAAGTCTGTTATGTTTCTTCTATGTTTTGTCAGTGTATATTCACCACAAATGTAACAGAATGAGTCTGGATCGTTAAGACAACTTCTTCTTGATGAGTTCATGCTTTTCACTGGAAAACAGACAACAACATAAAGTTAGTGCAAAAATCAAGCTATGAACAAACTTTTAGAACACTAATTAACACAAAACTATATTGAGAACTGCTCAGTTCAAGTACTAATCCAAAGAAATTAATGAGATGATGCGTCGCATTTACCAACAAGTGCTATAAATAAGATACCAAAAATCTCAAAAACTTGAGCCAATCTGGCAAAACTGATAGCATATTCAGAATCAGCACCCCAAAAATACCCCAAATTCATTAAAATATTTTGGGCACCAGAAAAAAAAATTTTTTTTGTTGACCTGTGTAATGAATGATCCTGCTGGATTCATGAAAAGTACTTGTGCCTACTGGGGCAGAATTAGTGCCATAGCAGCTACTACAGGGGCTCATAAATAGGGATAAGCAAATACAAACTGTAAAGTTCAAGGTTTGTACCAAACACTTTTTGTCCACTACTGAGCCCCGAACACTCACAGTATGTGAACATCCTGTTCAACTAGAAAGTTAGTTGAAATGCTGCAGCACAGCCAATCAACTAGCTTTTGGGTTGTGGGCATTCCCGGAGCCATCACAGCCGTGACAAATAGTGGCACGGCTGTGATAGGCTGGCACACCCTGTTACCCGGCCTATATAAAGTCTGGATCCCAGGTTGCACCGCCATTTTGCTTTCACTGGTGCTAGGAATAGTTCGCTAAAGTGTGGGCCAGCCAGTGGTAGGTGCAATTAGTCCAAAATCTGATACAGCATAGGGATACAATCTTTGGAGGGACAATCAGAGGCACACTTATCATGAGGCGACCTGAGTTGGTTACCTCAGACGGCACCACCTGCTTCTAGACAGAGAGCGGCATCAGTGGGGGTAAAGGGGGGAGGTGCTAGTGTACCGCCCAGGCTTTGGGGTACTCGGGTGTCAGGCGGCAAGGGTTAACTCTCCTGTTGTCACGGGGAATGGCGGCCGTGCCTGACCCCATGT
>JARQOC010000003.1:375038922-375091422 GCA_033576535.1 Allobates femoralis
CCCGGTGGGTCCACCAGAGACTTATGGATTTTTGGGAGCACGTATAATACAGGTGTTGTAGGATATTGTATTGTCATAAAATCAAGGAGATCCTGATCAATCAAACCCTCATGTAATGCCTTTGTCAGGACTGCCTCGATTCCATGTGCTATGTCAAACTTAGGATCCCTATCCAGTCTCCGGTACACCCCCGGGTCATCCAATTGTCTCTTGATCTCTTTAATATACATGACCCTGTCCATGACGACAACAGCCCCTCCTTTGTCTGCTTTTTTAACTATAATGCTGTCGTCACGAACAAGGTCATTGAGAGCTATTACCTCCTCTGTCTTAATATTGGGCTTCCTAAATACTTTGATCTTTTTATTTTTTAATATATCAACCTCTTTATTAACAGCTGTAATAAATGAATCAATCACAGTAGAATTAACCGGAGGTATGAATTTACTCTTTTTCCTCATACCTAGGCACCCCATATCAAAATCACATGTCATTACTCTAGCCTTATTCTCTTTAGCACTGAACCACTCCTTCAACTTTAATGATCTAAAAAAATACTGCAGGTCTAGTGACAATTGAAAAAAATCAGTGTGTGCATTTGGACCAAAGCCCAAGCCCTTATTTAGAACAGATTTTTGCATCTCAGTTAATACCTTACTCGACAAGTTCACCACTAAGTCCTCTTTCAATTTTTCTGTGGGGGTTTCCTCTGTTGTTTCAATCTTCCCCGCTTGTCTTTTTTGTTGCCGGTGGTGTCTCCTTCCTCCTCTTCTTTTCCTCCGTTTTTCTTTAGATCTATATCTATGAACAAAGTCCATTATAGGATATATCTTTCCACATGTACAAAATAGATTAGATCTATTACCACCTGTATTCCGCCATTTCCCCACACCCTCTCGCTGCCAATTATATATGTTTCCACTTGAGTAGTCCTCTGTGTCTCTCAACCACTTTCTCCTTTTTCCCTCCTCCAGGTCTAAACGTAGTTTGGTAATGCGTGTATTGACCTGTTCCTTGAATTTCGTCATTTCCTCCTCCTTCAGAATGTCCTGTAATTTGGTATCTATACCTTCTTGTTCTATCAAAATTCTCTTTAATTCATGTTGTAAAAAGTCAATATTGACCAATAATAGATCCATCCCATACTTATTTGAAATTTTGCAAAACTGGGAACAGAAAAATGAATCCCCAAACATCAAGTTTGGTCTCACATTAGATCTCAAGCCTCGTGGTATCATTTTTGCCTTGTAGTATTCTGACATAGTGGATAAGTGCAGTTGCGTTGTCAAAACTTTCCTAGCTAGGTTTTCATATTTCTGTTTCAGATCTATAGTAGAAGGGATACTTAAAAAAACTGCATCCACATCAATACCCTTGAATATACGATCCTCATCTTCCACTGTGTAGCTCAAAGTCCCAGGTTCATAGTTATTCTCCATAACCCACTTCAAGTAATAAAAAACAATTGAAAAAATAACAGTGCAATGTTTCGTGAGAAAAAATAGAAAACCAAGAAAAACGAAAAAGCACAGCAGTATACAGCGGGTGCAAGGCCCTCCTACCACTTCACTGGTTGTTGTTTAAGATGAAAAAATGAAGGGCAGCACTTCCTTTAGTGTATCCATGTGGGTTTATTTTGTCCTAGGACTGCGACGTTTCGGCACACAGCCTTCCTCTAGCAGTGACAAACAGGTCTATTGCTCACATATATATAGCTCCCATACAAGGGGCTTACAATAATATAATTAGTACAAAAGTAGTGTAAAAAGTCATATACATATAAAGTTCCATATACTGTGCATAGTGATCTGTGAATCATAAAGTGCATATAGTGATATTATACAGCAAACATCCATATTGTAACCAATATCTTACATTTCATATTAATTAGTAATTTCCAGTACAGATGGAAAAAGGTCACCACTGACCAAGACGTCGCTATCTTTGCCTGAAGGCCATTAAAGACGAATAACATCTAAAATTGGAGTGCTGCAGCCTTTTTTCAAAAGTACCTAAATAGATAGATAGATATAGATAGATAGACAGATAGATAGATAGATAGATAGATAGATAGATAGATAAAATTGGAAAACGAAACAGCACAGTCACACACAGTCGGGTGCAAAGCCCTCCTACCACTCACTGGTACTTTATATAGATGAAAAATGAAAGGCAGCACTTCCTTCAAAAAATATCCATGTGGGTTTTATTTGCCCTAAGACTGCAACGTTTCGGCACCCAGCCTTTCTCAAGCAGTCTTGAGACAGATAGAGAGATTTATGCCGGCAGCACACAGCGACCAATGAGAATAGCGCCTCACTTCCCATAGAGATATAATGGACGACTTTGAGTTTCAAATTTACCGCTGAAAGTGAGGCGCTATTCTGATTGGTCGCCGGCAGCACACAGCGACCAATCAGAATAGCGCCTCACTTCCCATAGAGATATAATGGACGACTTTGAGTTTCAAATTTACCGCTGAAAGTGAGGCGCTATTCTGATTGGTCGCCGGCAGCACACAGCGACCAATGAGAATAGCGCCTCACTTCCCATAGAGATATAATGGAGGATTTTGAGTTTCAAATTTCCCGCTTAAGTGAGGCGCTATGCTGATTGGTCGCTGTGTGCTGCGCCGACCAATCAGCATAGCGCCTCACTTCCCATAGAGATACATAGCGGTGTTTCGAACGAAGTATAGCCGGGCCCTTGGTTCTATTTTCGGCCACGTGTCTCAGCTCTCGTCGGTCATCGCCGGGGCGGGAGACTCGCAATGGTCGCTTCGCGGCCATTGCTCGCGCCCCTGCAACGGCTCGCAATGGCGGTGGCTCAGTGGTTAGCAGTGAGTGCGGTGGCTCAGTGGTTAGCAGTGAGTGCAGTGGCTCAGTGGATAGCAGTGAGTGTGGTGGCTCAGTGGTTAGCAGTGAGTGCAGTGGCTCAGTGGTTAGCAGTGAGTGCGGTGGCTCAGTGGTTAGCAGTGAGTGCGGTGGCTCAGTGGTTAGCAGTGAGTGCGGTGCCTCAGGGGTTAGCAGTGAGTGCGGTGCCTCAGTGGTTAGCAGTGAGTGCGGTGAGAGTGGTCAGCGCAGCGCCGTGGGCAGAGTGGTCAGCGCTGCGCCGTGGGCAGAGTGGTCAGCGCAGCGCCGTGGGCAGAGTGGTCAGCGCAGCGCCGTGGGCAGAGTGGGCAGAGTGGTCAGCGCAGCGCCGTGGGCAGAGTGGTCAGTGCAGCGCCGTGGGCAGAGTGGTCAGCGCAGCGCCGTGGGCAGAGTGGTCAGCGCAGCGCTGTGGGCAGAGTTGTCAGCGCAGCGCCGTGGGCAGAGTGGTCAGCGCAGCGCCGTGGGCAGAGTGGTCGCACAGCGCCGTGGGCAGAGTGGTCAGCGCAGCGCCGTGGGCAGAGTGGTCAGCATAAACATACACACATACACATACACACACTCCACTATACTTACCACCGACCCTGCGTCTTCCCCGCCGCCTGGATCCTGAGTCGACGTGTCGCCGCCCCCGGACGACTGGATCCAATATGTCGTCCGGGTAGTTTGGCGAGACATATTGGACGCTATATTGGATCTAGTAGTTCGGGGGTGGCGACATGTCGACTGAGGATCCAGGCAGCGGACGCAGGGCCGGTGGTAAGTATAACGGAGTGTGTGTGTGTGTGTGTGTGTGTGTACAAAGTTGAGGGAAGTGCGGACAAAGTGACGGAAGTGCCTACATACACACATATATCCACATACTGTACATTACATATGGAGGGGTGAGGAGAGTGGAGGCTGGAGGGCAGAGGACAGGGAGAGGAGAGCTGAGGCTGGAGGGCAGAGGACAGGGAGAGGAGAGCGGAGGCTGGAGGGCAGAGGACAGGGAGAGGAGAGCGGAGGCTGGAGGGCAGAGGACAGGGAGAGGAGAGCGGAGGCTGGAGGGCAGAGGACAGGGAGAGGAGACCGGAGGCTGGAGGGCAGAGGACAGGGAGAGGAGAGCAGAGGCTGGAGGGCAGAGGACAGGGAGAGGAGAGCGGAGGCTGGAGGGCAGAGGACAGCGAGAGGAGAGCAGAGGCTGGAGGGCAGAGGACAGGGAGAGGAGAGCGAAGGCTGGAGGGCAGAGGACAGGGAGAGGAGAGCAGAGGCTGGAGGGCAGAGGCTGGAGGGCAGAGGACAGGGAGAGGAGAGCGGAGGCTGGAGGGCAGAGGACAGGGAGAAGAGAGCGGAGGCTGGAGGGCAGAGGACAGGGAGAGGAGAGCGGAGGCTGGAGGGCAGAGGAGAGGGAGAGGAGAGCGGAGGATGGAGGGCAGAGGCTGGAGGGCAGAGGACAGGGAGAGGAGAGCGGAGGCTGGAGGGCAGAGGACAGGGAGAGGTGAGCGGAGGCTGGAGGGTAGAGGACAGGGAGAGGAGAGCGGAGGCTGGAGGGCAGAGGACAGGGAGAGGAGAGCGGAGGCTGGAGGGCAGAGGACAGGGAGAGGAGAGAAGAGGCTGGCGGGCAGAGGCTGGAGGGCAGAGGACAGGGAGAGGAGAGCGGAGGCTGGAGGGCAGAGGACAGGGAGAGGAGAGCGGAGGCTGGAGGGCAGAGGAGAGGGAGAGGAGAGCGGAGGCTGGAGAGCAGAGGCTGGAGGGCAGAGGACAGGGACAGGAGAGCGGAAGCTGGAGGGTAGAGGACAGGGAGAGGAGAGCGGAGGCTGGAGGGCAGAGGCTGGAGGGCAGAGGACAGGGAGAGGAGAGCGGAGGCTGGAGGGCAGAGGACAGGGAGAGGAGAGCGGAGGCTGGAGGGCAGAGGACAGGGAGAGGAGAGCGGAGGCTGGAGGGCAGAGGAGAGGGAGAGGAGAGCGGAGGCTGGAGAGCAGAGGCTTGGAGGGCAGAGGAGAGGGAGAGGAGAGCGGAGGCTGGAGGGTAGAGGACAGGGAGAGGAGAGCGGAGGCTGGAGGGCAGAGGCTGGAGGGCAGAGGACAGGGAGAGGAGAGCGGAGGCTGGAGGGCAGAGGACAGGGAGAGGAGAGCGGAGGCTGGAGGGCAGAGGACAGGGAGAGGAAAGCGGAGGCTGGAGGACAGAGGAGATGGAGAGGAGAGCGGAGGCTGGAGAGCAAAGGCTTGGAGGGCAGAGGACAGGAAGAGAAGAGCGGAGGCTGGAGGGTAGAGGACAGGGAGAGGAGAGCGGAGGCTGGAGGGCAGAGGCTGGAGGGCAGAGGACAGGGAGAGGAGAGTGGAGGCTGAAGGGCAGAGGACAGGGAGAGGAGAGCGGAGGCGGGAGGGCAGAGGCTGGAGGGCAGAGGACAGGGAGAGGAGAGCGGAGGCTGGAAGGCAGAGGACAGGGAGAGGAGAGCGGAGGCTGGAGGGCAGAGGACAGGGAGAGGAGAGCGGAGGCTGGAGGGCAAAGGACAGGGAGAGGAGAGCGGAGGCTGGACGGCAAAGGCTGGAGGGCAGAGGACAGGGAGAGGAGAGCGGAGGCTGGAGGGCAGAGGACAGGGAGAGGAGAGCGGAGGCTGGAGGGCAGAGGACAGGGAGAGGAGAGCGGAGGCTGGAGGGCAGAGGACAGGGAGAGGAGAGCGGAGGCTGGAGGGCAGAGGCTGGAGGGCAGAGGACAGGGAGAGGAGAGCGGAGGCTGGAGGGCAGAGGACAGGGAGAGGTGAGCGGAGGCTGGAGGGCAGAGGCTGGAGGGCAGAGGACAGGGAGAGGAGAGCGGAGGCTGGAGGGCAGAGGACAGGGAGAGGAGAGCGGAGGCTGGAGGGCAGAGGAGAGCGGAGGCTGGAGGGCGGAGGCTGGAGGGCAGAGGGCAGAGTGGAGAGAGCGGAGGCTGGAGGGCAGAGGACAGGGAGAGGACAGGGGAGGCTGGAGGGGTTAGGGCACAGGGGAGGCTGGAGGGGTTAGTGCACAGGGGAGGCTGGAGGGGTTTGAGCACAGGGGAGGCTGGAGGGGTTAGGGCACAGGGGAGGCTGGAAGGGTTAGGGCACATGGGAGGCTGGAGGGGTTAGGGCACAGGGGAGGCTGGAGGCTGGAGGGGTTAGGGCACAGGGGAGACAGGAGGGGTTAGGGCACAGGGGAGGCTGGAGGGGTTAGGGCACAGGGGAGGCTGGAGGGGTCAGGGCACAGGGGAGGCTGGAGGGGTCAGGGCACAGGGGAGGTTGGTGGCTGGAGCGGACACGGCACAGGGGAGGCTGGAGCGGGCAGGGCACAGGGGAGAGGCGGCTGTAGCAGGCAGGGCACAGGGGAGAGGCGGCTGTAGCGGGCAGGGCACAGGGGAGAGGCGGCTGTAGCGGGCAGGGCACAGGGGAGAGTCGGCTGTAGCGGGCAGGGCACAGGGGAGAGGCGGCTGTAGCGGGCAGGGCACAGGGGAGAGACGGCTGTAGCGGGCAGGGCACAGGGGAGAGGCGGCTGTAGCTAGCAGGGCACAGGGGAGAGGCAGCTGTAGCGGGCAGGGCACAGGGGAGAGGCGGCTGTAGCGAGCAGGGCACAGGGGAGAGGCGGCTGTAGCATGCAGGGCACAGGGGAGAGGCGGCTGTAGCGGGCAGGGCACAGGGGAGAGGCATCTGTAGCGGGCAGGGCACAGGGGAGAGGCGGCTGTAGCGGGCAGGCGGCAGAGGCGGCTGGAGCGGGAGAGAGGAGGTGGCTGGGACAGACGGTAACGTTCTTGGCCGGAACTTCCGAAAGCGGAACGTTCCTGGCCGGAACGCTCCTCCACCGGTCCCTGTAGCCGGGCGCCGCCCGGCTAGAGTGGACTGGTGACGTCACCAGCATGGGTCCGGAGGCCATCACGGAAGTACCCTTCAGGTTTTTATATTATAGATATAAATAAAAGCTTCTAACCTGATGTTAAATTCATCCATTGGTTTTATAAATTACTCTTTGAAAGCTGAAAGCCTCCCAAATGTGGTTTAGGTTAAGAAAATAAATTGGCATCAATGCTGAAATATTGATCATTTAATGAACACAGAATGATCAGATTTTGGCAAGACAGAAGTTTTGTCGCCCACAGAAAGTAATGTAATTTTCAAACAAATGCTTAACTTAAAATACAAATATATGTTGCATAACATTGGTGAATGAAGTTGTGGTGCTATTAGTCATATTTAAAAACACTATATTTTATTTGATATAGGGTACACCTAATGAAATATTCTTGAGTACGGGTGCTACCTTCTAAAATGAACAACCTTTATTGTTTTAATTAAAACACGGATCTATCTTAAGATCCCACACACAGTGTGAACTTGTAAAGAGGGGATGAGGGGGATGGGTCACCCTGTTCTCTCCCTATCTACCCCTGCCTAACAGCGGAGTTTTCACCTAAAAACCCCCAATGGTGTCCCTGCTCCACGGCGGCTACCCCTTCTGGTCCTCACTTAAAAGAAGGTGTTATTATTACTGGGTTCCCCCTATCCCCTCTAGTAGGTCTCACACCATACACTAATATCAGTGCTCCTTACAGATAACCCATATGACCATCCGTGTAACCATCCAGGCAGTCACCACTTTTTAAATATATATACATATGCACCATTCTCAAAGTATCGGACCAGTTGGACCATTGATTAAACAAGAGGTACAATTACCCTTTTTGATCAACAAGCATAAAAATTATACTCATCATGATCTAGTAGACCAATCTGACACGGCGTTTGCCCCAGCAGGAGGTATAATGGTGGGTTCATCAGGGATGTCAGTCTATCCAGTTAGGCTCCTAGATGGGCCTCAGGTCGCCCAGGGTGAGTGTCTGATACATCTCCTCACTCCCAGCGGCCCCCACATAGCCCGTGCCATCCACTTTATGACCTCTGCTCCATGCTGAGGAGAGAGGGCGGCAGTGGCATGCGTTCCACCGCGGACTTACTTCCTCTTTCTTGCGTTCCAGAAGACGGAAGTGCTTCATGAAAAGCGGTCACATGGCCACAGCGTTCCATCTCGGAAAACGCTCCCACGGCCGGAAGTGTGCAGCCCTAAATTGCTCCCCCCGGGAACATAAGTGTCAGACTAAGGTTCCGGATCCAAAGTCATTTAGAGTATATACAAACGCCTCCAAAAGAGCTACCCTCTCAATATAGCGGCGCCCCTGCACACAAATTAGTCATAGACACCCCAGGTATAATGGAACAATCCCTTGCTTTCCAAATTAACCCCTCATGCTCCTTCATTTATATATATATATATATATATATCCCAAAAGGGAGAATAGTCAGAGAGACAAAGCCGGGGTGGGACGCATGGTAGATGTGGGGATCTCCCTTGGTATAGACACAAATGATGTCATTAGTATAAATTACAGGCAAGTGAAACAAAAAGGTCTCCACTGTATGTACAGATTAATTTTTAGATAACCTGGTCTCTTTATAGAGGCCCAAAATTTATTACAGTCCTAGATCCAATCAGCGATTAATCGACTCAACAGGACACTAGTCTCGATATAAGGGATCCATGGAATGGGATACTAGAGTGAGGTACGGCTACCCAGGGATTCCACCTCAGGGAACCAGGGCATATGATGTACTACAAAAATGGTGTATATGTGAGCTGCTCATTTAAGCCACGAGCCCCAACGACTCCATACGATATATCCACCTCATTTCCTTTCTTAGGATCTGTTTATCCCAGTTACCACCTCTAGTCGGTCTCTCCATTAATTCTATGATCAGAAAATCAAAACACTTGAGATCATCTCCATGGACCTCTCGTACATGGCGTGATATGGGGGTGTCGCTCTCATTCCTGATATCTCCAAGATGGTCCCCAATGCATTTTTTAAAAGCTCGTTTTGTTTTGCCAATGTAATCCATTGGACAGACGCATTGGAAGAGATAGACCACCCCCTCTGTCCTGCAATTGCCAAAATGGAAAGGAGCTCGATCTTTTGACATAATGGCAATAAATGCATTTTCCACACCTGAACGTGCCACTTGTTCTCTGGTCCAACCAAGTGCCCTGTTTCATTGGAGCACTATTGAGGCTGTGGACCAACTGATCTCTCAGTGATCTACCCCACCTATACGTGATAGCCGTTTTTTTAGGGACAAAAGGTGCCACTTCTTTGTCAGCCAATAGTACCCCCAGTGCTTCTCGAAGATGCTCCTCACATCTTCGGATCTGTCATCAAAGGTCCCTATCACCCTAATGATATCCTCCGGTGGTTGTTTAAGTTGGTCTAAGTAGGATATCTCTGTTGTTCTGTAATGCGTTTTAAAAGGCATCCTTTAGTATCAAAGGAGGGTATCCTTTATTAAGGAATCTTTTTTGCATTCCTCTCGCCTCTAGATGTACAAACAGTATCACACTATCTTGTGTGTGTATATATATCCTTGATTGTTTTAAGATCTTGATGCCCTGATGAAGTGGCCTATGAGCCATGAAACACGTGTAGGCAAAAAAACAAAGTGTGTGATTAACTCTGTACTTATCTTTGTGGTCAGCGCGGCATCTCATCCCAGCTCTTTTCACTCTTATCTGGATTCCTCAGTTCTCAGCTGGGAGCCTGCAGCGACCTCCTGTGTGCTTTTATTGTAGTTGTGACACTCACAACTACATCAGGTGAGTTTAACCATTTGGGGTCTGAGGGACCTGTATAATAGAGGTACTACTCTATGTGCGCTTCCTTTCTCTTTTAATTTTTATAACCTTCCTGAAGAAGGAGAAGACGTAGATGACCTGGAGGAGATAGAACTACCTGCTTTCCATCATACGGGTACGGCGACGTGTCATCAGGCGAGCCAGAGATGTGTAGAGAGGACCGTGAACCCTTTACATCACCATGACTGGAAGGAGGTTCAAGCCAACGATCCAGACGTCAGCTTGGTCAGAGAGCTGATAACTCAAGAGCACGCCAGGATGGATTCCGATGCCTCGCCAAATGCCAAGTGCCTGTGGAAAGAAAAGGGGAGGTTGTTTGTCTACCAAGGTAAACTATGCAGAAGGTATCTGAATCCCAAAACATACAAACTCATCTGGCAGATCGTGGTTCCCAAAACTGAAGTCCAAATGATCCTTGAAGCCTACCATGACGATGCTGGACACTTCGGATGGAAGAAGCTGGAGAGGCTCCTGAAAGATCGTTTCTACTGGGTCAGTATGAGAGGCTCAATTGACAAATGGTGTAAAAACTGTGGACCGTGTCATCTTCGAAGGAAAGACCATCTGACTCAGAAAGCTCTGCTACAGCCAATTGTTACCACAAAACCCCTTGAAATAGTTGCTCTTGACCACGTAAAGTTGACCCCAAGTCGCACCGGTTACACTTACGCACTCACCATAGTCGATCACTATTTAAGGTTCCTGGTAGTAGTTCCAGTTAAGGACTTAACTGCAGATGTAGCGGCCAAAGACTTCCAGAGTTACTTCTGTTGCCCTCATGGGTATCCAGACCAAGTCTTGACTGACCAGGGGCCAGGCTTCGAATCAGCCCTGTTCCAAGAATTTCTAGGACTATATGGGTGTAAAAAGATCAGAACAAAACCATATCATCCCCAAACAAACGGTTTATGTGAGAAAATGAACCACATTGTGATTGACATGCTCAAAACTCTACCCTCGAAGAGAGAAATCAATGGCCTGAAAAACTTCCAGACCTTGTGGATATCTACAACCACATACCTGTTAGTTCAACTAACTACACACCTGCTTACTTGATGCGAGCAAGGCCAGGTAAACTACCAGTTGATTTACAGATGGGAACCATCGAACCAACATAAGATTCTTCGGATGAAGATTGGGTTAACCAACGCCAAGAACAGTACAAGAAAGTACAAGAGAGTGTTGAAAGAAACCTGAATATAAGCAGAAACAAACAAGAGTACGACTTTAACAAGCATGCCTCAGCAAAACCTCTAGCAACAGGTGAATTAGTGCTAAAAAGAAAGAGAAAAAGCAACTAATTAGATGACAATTGGGAATCAGAACCCTACACAATTATGCCGTCACAATATGACAATTCCAAAACTTGTGTTATCATCAAAGACAAAGGAAATACCTTTACAACTGTATCAAGAGACCATTTGAAGAAGTGTCCAGAACAGTTAAAACCTCAAACAACCAGTTACCCTACAGTAACCATTGAAACCACAAAAGAAAATCTAGTCCATACAGAAATTGGAGACTTACCAGCCGACTGGCCACAATGCGATGGTGCATATATAATACCAGTTATTTCTTTCTACCAACCTGTAAAAAATCAAGAACCAATCCCTATTCAACCAGTTCAAGAAGAACCAGTTCAAATTCAAGAGATGCAGCCTGTTATCCTGGAACCTGAGATTCCTGTAATCGGTGAACCTGCTAGTCTCACAGTAAGAGAAAGAATTCTTACAACTACCTACAGAGGATAGTCCAGTAGACAGACTACGTACATATTATGGAATTACAGAAACACGTAGGAGCAACAGACCAACTACCAGTACTTACACTACAAGCACAGCTTTTGAAACACCCACACTACGCAGATCCACACGTAGTACATTAGGACAACCCCCAAGCAAATATGGAGAATGGGTTTAAAATGTAGTGGAACCATGTTACCTGTTAAACACTGTAAATAGTACCCATGTTCAAAAACTGTAAAAAGTAGTGTATAGAAGGGTGGAGGAACTGGGCTCTGTCCCAAGTAAATTAAGTTGGGGACAGAAAGTGCCTGGGTAGCATAAGAAAGGTTAGACCCGGCCTCCTAAGCAGAGACACCCATAGGGATTCCAGCCCCCAGCTGCTTAGCTGTACCTGGCTAGACATAGAAATTGCGCAGAGCCCCACGCATTTTTTTTTTATTATTTCATGAAATTCATGAAATAATAAAAAAAAAGGGCTCCCCTATATTCTTGTGTCCGGCCAGGTACAAATAGGCACCTGGGGGTTGGGGGCAGCCCGTCGCTGCCTGCTAGATCCGGCTGGTTCCGGAAATACGGCGAAGCCCACGTCATTTTTTTTCTGAAAAATCAATAAAACAATCCTAAAAAAGGGACTGCATCTTTATTAACCCCTCGCCCATGGTCCAGGGGTTAATAAAGATGCAGTCCCTTTTATTTACATTGTTTTATGGATTTGTCAGAAAAAAATGTCACGTGGGCTTCGCCGTATTTCTGGAACCAGCCGGATCCAGCAGGCAGCGACGGGCTGCCCCCAACCCCCAGGTGCCTATTTGTACCTGGCCGGACACAAGAATATAGGGGAGCCCTTTTTTTTTTATTATTTCATGAATTTCATGAAATAATTAAAAAAAAATGCGTGGGGCTCTGCGCAATTTCTATGTCTAGCCAGGTACAGCTAAGCAGCTGGGGGCTGGAATCCGCAGCGCAGGGAGGCCCAAGCTTTCTGGGCACCCCCCGCTGCAAATTGCAGCCCGCAGCCGCCCCAGAAGATGGCGCGTCCATTGAAGCGCCATCCTCTGACGCTGAACCCCGCTCTTCCAGCGGCCCTGGTGACGGTGGCATGCTGGGTAATAAAGGGGTTAATACCAGCTTTGTTATACAAGCTGGTATTAAGCCCGAGATTCTTAATGTCAGGCCACGTTTGACCCGGCCACTAAGAATCTCCAATAAAGGGTTAAAAAAAACACAACACAGAGAAAATTTTTCATTAGAAATAAAAAAAAAAAAGCCATTAGGGACTCCATCTTTAATTAAAAAAATCCTCTTCCGTCCGACGTAGTCCAAAACGCGATGTCCTCTCTGCTACATCCCTGTGCATAGATATAGATGTCTATGCACAGGGAATGAGCAGACTGAGAACAATCTCAGCTCTGCTACATCATCTCTGCGCACAGGGAGAGAAGGCGGGCTCTAGGACCCTGGAGCTGCGGCAGCCTGCACACAGAGCAAACAGCTGGATTCCTTACTGTGTGAGTTTCCCTGCGATTACTTGCACAGTAACGAGTCCAATGCAAGTCAATGGCAATCCTAGTTTTGTCAGAGTCTCTGACAAAACTAGGATTGCCATTGATTTGCATTGGACTCATTACTGTGCGAGTAATCGCTGGGAAACTCGCAGAGTACCGAGTCCTGCGAGTCCCTTACTACTCGCCGAGTAACGATTCCTAGCAAGTAGACTCGCCCATCCCTAGTCTGACACTAACCTACAGTGGATAGATTCCTCCAAGACTGTTGGAACACAAAAATTGATGGTATGGTGTTGTATATGGGGTACAAAGATAGTGGGGCCATTCTTCATCAATGGAAACCTCAAGGCTACTGGATATGTGAAATTGCTACATGATTCAGATCACACACATCAGACACACACAGACACACACACATGTAGGCACACAGGTATACAGACACACACATGTATACTGACACACACTCATACACACACATGCATACATACACACATGTACACACACATGTAGGCACACAGGTATACAGGCACACACATGTACACACTAACACACATGTATACATACACACATATACACACACAGACACACACATATGCCTTGTAGTGCAATGGTGTTCACACTGTGCGGAAATGAGGCAGTGACCCAAGGAAAGTTCAACTTAAACAGCTTTATTGGTACAACTCACAACTCAAATGCCAAAGATGTCCTCCTGATCACAGCCGACAATCCACACAGTCCGTGTACATCGCTGCCGTGGAAGATGGCCGCACGGTTTCACTCTGTGGTGCACAAGTTACTTCTGCTTCACAGGCCTGTGTTGTGACTCCACACAGACTTACCCTGCACAGAGCTTCCTGCTCTGCAGCTTGCAAACAAACCACTGACACACTCAAACCTTTGCTGATGCTTTTTAAATGGAATCTGTGGCCATGAGTCACATGCAAGACTCGGGCTGGAGAGAGTGGACAGTCCCACTGTCTTGCACTCACAGGAATTCCTGCGTTTGCAATGCACTCCAGTGGGTTTAATGTTTTGGTGTGCATTCCGGGGACTACATATCGCCCCTTGCATATGATTCCCCTTACTGCCTCACAGTCTATACACACATGTAAAGCACACAGGTATACAGACACACACATACACACACATGTATACACATATGTATACAGACAGAACCACATATACATACCAGCCTCCCCCATTCCCGGTCTCACCCGATGCTCCGATGCTGAAGGACCTGAGTGATGCAGACAAGTCATGTGACCCTGCAGAATCACATGACCTGGCTAGGTCCCCGAGATTTAGCATCAGAGCATTGGGTGAGACCGGTGAGAGGGGGAAACTGGCAGGAAGGGGAGACTGGCAGAAGGTGACACCGGTGGCAGGGGGAGAGCGGCAGGAGGGGGGTGCAAGCATCGGGGTCAGGGTGGAAAAGCAGCAACTATGTCCGCGATCGGCATATTGGAATACCCATCACTTGGGTGTTCCAATATGGCAGTCGGCGTACTTCCAGTGCGGCACAGTGACTTATGGAATTTGGGGATGTCCAGACGGAAGTGGATGACGAACAATTTAAGGCAATTATACATTCGATTTTTGAAACCACTGCAATCTTTCGGATTAAATATATACAATTTTACAGCTTTATTCTTCTTGTTCTATGAAGTAAAAGCTTCACGTTACCAGTAACAGGTATCCAAGCAACCTGATAAACGATAGGTCCTGGTCATTTATATACATCCCGTCACTGCAAGCGCCTCAATATTCTGCATAACAGCAGAGCAGAAGTACTTATTTCCTTATTCTTGGTCAATTCTCTGATTGTCCTGATGATAGGGAGGCGCCAGAGGACTGCTCTTCCTGACAGTGTACATAACAGCAACAGAAAATTAGGCTTTGTAGGGGGAACTGGGAAAACAGGCTTTGGTTTATTAACATTCTTGCTCTATGGGGAAACTTTGAAATCTGTCTCTGTAGGGTGACAGTTATAAAGTTTCTTAATTAAATTGCTATGTAACTATGATTGCTATGCTGGCATACCCTCTACCTCTTTGTTGGAATATGTTTAGTGCAACAACACCATTCCTGAGTATGTAAGTTTTCTATTGCTAGGATTGTGTATTGTCTATGAAGTTAGATCAAAAATAAAAAACACTCCCAGAAGTTCACACCCAGGAAAGACCATGTGACTGTAACCAGTTTCCTGTGTCTGTGCATGAGAGGAGAAGCAGCCTGCTGATGCTACACAGATACACTTAAGATATGTATATTCCTGATTCCACAAAGCCTATCATAGCTGTACCTGTTTATTGCTAATTATTAAAGCTATGTTCTGTTGTCAACACGCTATGAGAGTATCCTGAATGATCCGTTGCTAGCAGGTTATGGGCCCAGCGTGACACAGTGCAGAGTGACACAGAAGAGTAATACAGCAACAGAAGCCCAAAGCAAAGGCAGCACAGAGCAACAGAGAAGATGTCCACAAGCAAGGATCACTAATAAACTAGTTTTTGTTACCCTACCAATGTCTACAGTGGCTGTAAGCTTACGGGGGCCTCTCTAACCAAGATATCTTACATATATAAAATAATATATATATAAAAGAAAGAGGAGAGTTTATGCCCCCATACATGTCAGATGTCATAAAAAGAGTCATACTGCATTTTTTTCTAAATAGAATATAAATGTTATTGCTTTTTTCCTAAAAACATACAAAAAATCACGTTTTTTTCTTGCAGTACTCATCAATTTACATTGTGCATCATCTTACAAACAGTATATAAAGTGACCGAGAGCAAAAATAGAAAAAGAGCCAAAAAGTTTTTCCCAATAGAGGTCTGACCTCTCCTATCTTTGTTTATCTATGGGCCTATCATGAGGATAACTCAGCAGTTCCTATGAAGAGCAGGAGTTACATGTTTACTAGAGCTCATTAACAACCACAATTTTATATGACACGCAGTCCACAAGATCACCCTGCACAGAGTATCTTAAGTGTGGTTGCCTGAGCTCTTTATCTCAATCGCCAGACCTGCAGGAAACTCAAAGGTTCAATAACCCCAAGGATCAGGTTTATAGCTTACCCATTAAATGTTTTTAGGATACATGTGGAGTCTGGGTGCCCCCAGACGTGTTTCGCTTTAGCAGCTTCCTCAGTGAAAAAAATGCAGTATAACTATTTTAATGAGATCTGACATGTATGGGGGTATAAACTCTCCTCTTTCTCTTATATATTCAGT
This sequence comes from Allobates femoralis, assembly GCA_033576535.1. Lineage (NCBI taxonomy): Eukaryota > Metazoa > Chordata > Amphibia > Anura > Aromobatidae > Allobates > Allobates femoralis. Next base: position 375,054,947 of record JARQOC010000003.1, read on the forward strand.
GCAAAGACTCACCAATAAGAATTATCAATCCTGGAAATTCAAGGTGAAGTTGCTGCTCATAAGAGAAGGTACGTGGAAATATATGCAGGAACAAGTGCCTCATCCATTACCAGATGATTGGCTAGAGAAGGATCACAAAGTACTATCTCCCTCAGTGTAGGTGATTATCAGATTGTGCATATATGCAAGTGTGCAACTGCAAAAGAGATGTGGGATGAATTACAGAAAGTGCATGAAAGATCAAATCTCAGCAATAAGCTTTATCTCATGAGAAAGCTATATCAGTCTAAGCTACGTGATGGCCAGAATATGCAGGACTATATAAGAAACATCCTAGAGATTGTGTAGCATCTCAGGGGAATTGGAGAAGAAATTATACACTTTCATGTTGCTGCACTATTATTAAGTGGTCTTCCAGAAAGTTATGACACACTTGTCACTGCACTAGATGCATGGCCAGATGATGAGTTTACACTAGAATATGTGAAAGGCAAGCTTGTAGATGAATTCAAGCGAAAAACACATAATGTAAGCAGCAGTAATGAATCAAGAGCAGAAACAGGATTAAAGGCACAGGACTTTCATAAAAATAAGAGCAATCTAAGGGAAACATATGAATGTTTTGTCTGTAAAAAGCCCGGCCACCTTAAAGCAGACTGCAGAATTTGGAAAGCAAGAATAAGTTAGCTTAAAAAGCAAAACAGTGATCAAAAGGTGAAAACAGATGTAAAGGAAAAGTCTGCATGTGTTGAAGCTGCATTTAATACCAGTTTAGGCTCATCTGCAAAGCATATATGGTGTATAGACTCTGGTGCTAGCAGCCATAGGACGAATAAGGCTGGCTTCACACCACGGTAAGATCCGATCCGGGGCTGTCCGGTGTAAGCCAGACAGCCCCGGACCGGATTTTGGCCTCATAGTATCCTATGGGGCCAGATGGAGCCGGATGGCAGCTCTCTGCCATCCAGTTTCCATCTCTCCGGAAGAATCCGGGAGAATTCTGATTTTTCTTACCAGAGACAAAAACGTTGCTTGCAACGTTTTTGTGTCCAGGGAGAAAATTCTCCCCAAATTGCCGTATCCCGGATTCCTTCTGATCCTCCTGGATCCGGTGCAATCTGGCAATCCCTAATATGGGAGCCTATGGGGCCGGATTGTCCCAGTCTGGGAGGATCCAGGAATCAGACACCTGCGGCTGCACGCTGCTGTTGTTTCAGGACAGCAGTTAGCTCCCTGCAAGCCTTGGTCCTGATTCATCAGCAGCTGCAGCTGCGTCCGGCTGCACACCGGACCGGAGGGTATGTTTGCCCTCCGGTTCTGTGTGCTGATCGGGTCCGGGGCTGTCAGGGTCACCCCGGACCTGATCACACCATGGTGTGAAGCTGACCTAACAAGGATTTCTTTTCTGACCTTGAAAGCAAGTCAGAAAAGGTCATCTTACCTAATGGTCACTATATGACTTCAAAAGTAGGAGATGGCTACATCCACTGTCCAGTTTCCTCAACACAAAGCAGAAAGATCCCAGCAAAGGATGTTCTCTATGTTCCTAATCTTGAAAGCAATCTTCTGTCAGTAAGAAGTTTTGTTTATTGCGAGTCTGACAAGATGTTAGCTGATGGTATGACAAAACCATTGCCAAGAGCCAAGTTTGAGGACTTCAGAACCGCAATGAGACTAACAGGAAAAGTAGTTATTGAGTGGGGGTGTTGGAATAGGTTTAGTGCAACAACTCCATTCCTATGTATGTAAGTGTCCTATTGCTAGATTTGTGTATTGTCTATAAAGTTAGATAAAAAAAACACTCCCAGAGGCTCACACAGGAAAGACCATGTGACTGTAACCAGTTTCCTGGGTCTGTGCATGAGAGGAGAAGCAGCCTGCTGATGCTGCACAGAGACACTTAAGATATGTATATTCCTGATTCCACAAAGCCTATCATATCTGTACCTTTTTATTGCTAATTAAAGCTCAGTTCTGTTGTCAACAAACTTTGAGAGTATCCTGAATGATCCCCTGCCAACACTCTTTAACCCCTTCAAGACCTATGACGTAAGGGTACATCATGAGTTGTGTCTCTTGATTTGATGTGAGCTCCCGCAGTGAGCACACATCATTCCCCTGACATCTCAGCTGATCTCATCACCTAAGATGTGGGGCTAACAGCCCAGATCGGACCCGAGATCCGATCGGCGCTGTTAATCCTTTGAATCATGCTGTCATTCACTGACTGCATGATCCAAAAGCGCTGCGGCGGAAATCGTTCCATTTCCCGCCGTGATCGGAGATCCCGCGTTAAAACTGATTTCCGGCCGTCATCTGATAGCCCCGGGTCCTGCAGTGACCCCGGATACTGTCAGGGATCACTTCCTGTGGGTGGTTGGCAAGAGCTGCCAACCACAGAAAGTAATCATTTTTGCTATGTCCCGATGTGTTGCAGCTCATTGGGACATAGTACAAGTGATCGGCCACTGAAGCACTGTGGCGCCCTAAGCCCACTGTAAAATAAAGATAAAAAAATAAAGTTTTACAAATGTGAAAAGAAAAAAGGTCAAATCACACCCCTTTTGCGCCATACAAAATATAAGTATTAAAAAAAATGTAAAAATTACACATATTTGGTATCGCTGCGTTCAGAAATGACTGATCTATCAAGATGTAAAATCAATTAATCAGAGTTCTAAACTGCATTACAGCCAAAAAGGTCAAAATGTCAAAATAATGTTATTTTGGTCGCCGCTACACTCTAATAAAATGCAATTTTAACGGGCGATCAAAACAGCACATCTACCCAAAAATGGTATCATTAGAAATGTCAGCTCAAGGAGAGGCGTGGCCTGCAGCCCTATGTAGATACGATCTTCAGGAGCTCAGGTGCCCCAAGAAGAAAAGCGACGGATTTAGTGTCTTCTACGGACACTAAACCCAACAAAGCTCCAGGACCCTCAGAGATTCTCATCTAGATCACACGGGGTAATTTACAGACTAATTCCCTGACTAATGGCACAACAGCAGAGCAACAAACTGCCTCATCACCTATAGCCCAGCGCCATCTTGGAAGCGAGGAGACAAGGAGAAGAGCGGGCCTCACTTACAGGAGACCTCGGGAGAACGCCAAGAGACCGGGAGACACCGGAGGGAACTACAAGACAGACCGAGGACACCGGAGCCGAAGTGCGAACCCAACGCAGACCGGGAGCGAAGGAGACACACATACCTGTGCCAGCAGCGGTAGAGGGAGGAGGACAGATCCCGGGAGAGCACCCGACGACGAGGAGGTCTCCGGTGAGTGAACCGCACGCTCCCCGCATTAACAGCGTACCCGGCGCCCCAGACAAACAGGCACTATATTAAGTGCGGCGCCCGGCGGAAGGATACGCACACAGAAAGAAGGTCGCGCCAGAAAGCCACGCCCCTCGCTTTCGGTCGACACGCAGGCACTATAAGCTCTCAGCTCACAAGTACAGTGAGAGCAAATTTAACTGCTAAAGTGCAGGAAAGAGCCCTAAATGCACTATCAAGGACACAGGGAAGAAAAGCAACATATATAAACAAACTACTTAACCTACAAATCTAGTCCAGCAGAAAACCAAAGGACACAATTAAAACACACTAATAATTGAACTACTAATCAAGGAGGGAGCACATAAAGAACTAACTAACAAATAGGACAAATGGTTCTCAGCACATCCCAGTACTACAGAACTAGGACACAACATCTACTAAGAGACACTTCTGCTAAACATTAAACAAGTCGCTCCAAGATACTAATCTACTTCAAATAGTGAGATTGGCTATAAGATCCTCTCTGACAGAAGATCATGTCAACAAAACTTAGAGGAATCTCAAATCACAACTTGACTGAACTAAAAATGGACTCTAACACAAACACCAAAAGTAAAATTCAAACTCTTGTCTATAGCCCAAACAAAACTATGAAAAATAAAGACAAAACCCACCAAGATGAAAAAAAACATGAAAAGGAGGAGTACACCGAGGACTTAATGGTCTTTGAACCCACGGTCACCAGCTCAAAAAGGAAAGAAATTAGCTCACCCTCTCATAATAGAACCAAACAAAAAGAGACTGAAATGAGCCAATCACAAATAAGGAGCCCAGCTAGACAAAAAATTAAGGTCACCCAAGAAAATACAAGTCATGCATCTAATCCAGAAACCGGAAATCCACCAGACAGAGACTTCTTTCTTCAACTTTTTACCTCTTTAAAGGAAGAAATTAAAGAACAGTTCTCAGAAGTCAAGTCGTCCATTAATGCAATAAATTCCAGAATGGATATAAGCGAAAAAAAAGTAGAAGAACTTAAACAAGAAGTTAAAACCCAACATACGGAACTAACTAAAGCGAAAAACTAAATTAAAATTCTCACAGACAGGATAATTGACAGGGAAGACCGTGACCGCAGATCAAATTTGAAGATAAGAGGAATACCGGAATCGGTTAAACCTCACGACTTAATTTCCTACACCAAGTCCCTCATAAGAAAATGATGCCCTTCCTTACCAGAAATAGAAACCTCCATCGAAAGGGCTTACAGACTCCCCAAGCCACAACGCCTATCAGACGAAATACCACGAGACATCATAGTAAGATTTACCTTCTACCAGACCAAAGAAAAAATCAATAACTATTCAAGACAAAAGAACCAACTGCCATCTCCCTATGAGAACTTGAGAATCTTCTCGGACATCTCAAAGGACACCATGCAAAGAAGAAGATCTCTAAAACCCATCACAGAAATCCTACAGAAAAACCAGATCATGTATAGATGGGGAAGACCCTCCAACTCCATCATATTTACGTACAAACAGAAAAATATCACAATTGAAGATACCGAAACAGGACTAAAGACATTAAAAAACCTACACATCAATGACTAACTACCCCTCAACAAGCGAGAGGTCCGACTACTAAGGCACCTAAGGCCCAAACACGAGCCCATTAAGGAAGTTTCATAACTGTTCCCACTGATCACTTCCTGCTCAAACTTATATTTAATTAGACTTAGATCTAATTTGTGTTCTTTCTCGCTCCCCTATCTTCTTCCCTCTACTTACCTTCCCTCTCCATTCCAACTACAGTGTTTCACTCCACAACAGAACATTAACAATTGCAATAATGACTATCAAGTTCATGACTGTAAACGCCAACGGACTAAACTCACCACAAAAGCGTTTCCATATATGGAAAGAATTAACTACGAACCATGTGGACGTAGCTGGCGTCCAGGAAACAAGATTTGCAGTAGAGAAACAACCAAAATTCAGCAACAAAAAATATCCACACATATTTCTTTCGTCAAACGTTAAGAAAAGAGCTGGAGTCGCAATCATCATTAATAACTCATTAAAATTCGAGGAAATCAACACTATCAAAGATAATGAAGGCAGATTTATAATAATTACTTGTAAACTAAATGATGTGATTTACACACTAGCAAACATCTATGCCCCCAACAAAGGCCAAACAACTTTCATAAAACGCTTCCTCAAAACAGTCCAGGAAAATCAGAAAGGCACACTACTAATATTTGGAGACTTTAACGCAATACCTAACCCTCTTCAAGACACATCCAACAAATCCAGAAATACCAATACACAAATAGATGGTCTCATCAGAAACGAAGAACTTTATGACGTATTTAGATGTCTACATTCATCCTCAATAGAGTTCACTCATTACTCAAATGTTCATAGATCATTTTCAAGAATTGACCTGGTTCTGACAGATATACATTCACTTCATAAAATCAAATCAATTACCATCCTACAAAGAACATGGTCAGACCACTCACCCATAACTTTCGAAACTTCTAACAACCCCCCCTTCAATAACAACTCACCATGGAGAGCAAATTCATACTTATTTTCACACCCCAAATATAAAAAAAAAATTCAAGAAGAACTACAAAACTATTTCAAAACAAACGACACTAAAGATGTATCCATCGCAACTTTGTGGACAGCACATAAAGCTGTAATAAGAGGAATTCTGATTCAACTTAACGCACAACATAAGAAGTCGCTTCAAAGTCAAACAAAAAAAATCACCCAAGAAATCAAACTACTAGAGGAGGATATCATCACAAGGCCTACAGACGCAAATCATCAAAACCTGCTGAAACTGAGAACTGAACTTAGAACTTTATTAACTCACGAATTTGACAAAATTGTTAGAATCACCAAATCCAAATTTTATTCAAACATTAACAAACCAACCAAAACTTTCGCAAACCTCATTAAAATTCACAGAACTAAAACTAATATACACCAAATTAAAAACAAACAAGGCCAGATTGAAAAAAACCCACCGGAGATATCAAAAACTTTTGCAGAATTTTACCGGAACCTATACAACCTAAAAGATGACATTTCTGAACTAAAACCCTCACCATCTAATGTTAAAAAATTTCTGGACGAAATTACTCTTCCATCACTAACTAATGAAGAACTAGCTATGCTTAATAAACACTATACTGAAAAAGAAATTTCACAAACCATAAATTCACTAAGCAAATGCAAATCACCGGGACCAGATGGAATACAAAACGAATATTATTTAAATAATGAAGCCATTCTCACACCCTACCTAACGAAATTAATAAATTCCCTAACTGATAAGGAACTTAAGCTACCCCAAGAAATGCTACAAGCAATAATCTCAGTCATTCCAAAAAACAAAGGAGACAAAGATCTAGTATCTAACTTCAGACCCATATCACTACTAAACACTGATTTAAAAATAATAACTAAAACAATTAACTCAAGAATTCAGCGTATATTACCAAATTTAATAACTAATGACCAAGTAGGTTTTACTCAAAACTGAAATTCAACAGATGCAACTAGGAGGATATTGAACTTAATCTCACACTCAGAAATCACGAACAACCAGTTGGTGTTGGTCTCTGTCGATGCCGAAAAGGCATTCGACAGAGTCCAATGGGACTACCTTTTTGAGGTTCTCCAAAAATTTGGCTTTCAAGGAAAAATCTTAAACACTATTAAGACCCTTTATGTTAACCCATCTGCTAGAATCCTCACAAACAATCACCTCTCCGACCCAATCCCTCTGTCAAATGGAACGAGACAAGGATGCCCTCTTTCCCCATCACTATTCAACTTATTTATCGAACCATTAGCACAGAAAATTAGGACGAACCCAAACATAACGGGTTTAAACATAAATCAAACCGATTATAAAATATGCTTATTCGCAGACGATATTATTTTGACCCTCACCAATCCAATTTCCTCCATCCCCAATCTCTTATCAACTATACAAGACTTTGCAAATATTTCTTCCTATAAAATTAATATTGAAAAAACCCAGGTCTTAAATTTTAATTTAAATGAAATAACAACAAAAACTCTACAACAAAATACACCCTTTAACTGGAAAGCCGAAAACTTAAATTACTTAGGTATAACTATCACAAAATCAATTAATAACACCTACGAAACCAACCTTCAATCACTCTACAAGAAAATACAGAATGACATTATAAACATATCCAAAACCGAACTCTCATGGATAGGGAAAATCGAAGCATATAAGCTATTTGTCCTTCCCAAAATACTTTACGTATTTAGATCAATCCCGCTACATCTTAAGCAATCCTGGTGCAAAAAATTACAAACCCAGCTCTCCAAATTTATATGGGGAGGGAAAAAACCAAGGGTCTCCCTAACCACAATACAAAAAAGCAGAAACAAGGGAGGTCTGGCAGTACCAAATATCTCAGCCTACTACTATTCTACAATGATTAAACTTAGCCAAAAATGGTGGGATAACTCTAACAAACCAAAGTGGGTAGATCTGGAGAAATCCAACCGAAAAACGGAAGATCTTAGATGGTATCTACTAGCATATCTCTCTGAAAAGAATAAAAAGCTACCGAGAGAACCTATACTCAAAGCAACAATACGTGCATGGAGATCACTAGTTTCAGTTACATCAAAATCCCAACCAAAGATCCCTCCGAAATGGATTCCAATAGACGCCCTAACAGCTTTCACAACTAATCTCAAAACTAAAACTTGGTCGGACAAAGGGATAAAAACCTTAGCAGACATTACGGACAACGAAAATCAACTACTACCTTTGTCACAACTTCAAATTAAATTCAAATTATCCAACGAGGACCAACCAATCTGGAATAAACTAAAATTACTCCTTGGCAAACTCAATGACAAAATCCATCTACCACACATTGTGACACAACTATTCAGATTTGGACAAGCTAAAATATTTTGGACTTTAAGAAACATATACTCTGAGCTCAACCAAGATTCAAAAATAACAGAATTATCAACTATGGAAACCTGGACCAACGAACTTCATACACCAATAAAACTGGAATCTTGGGAATCGGCCTACAAAACTGTTCACAAAAGTATAACTAATGCATCTCTTATAGAAAATTTCTACAAAACAACTACAAGATGGTACTATACCCCAATTAGAATACACAAATTCGACACCAAACAATCCCCCAAGTGTTGGAGGAACTGTGACAACTTAGGAACTTTAGAGCATATGCTATGGAGTTGCCCCTCACTTGAAGAATACTGGGGGAAAATTCAATTACTCATTAACGAAATTTCCGAAGAAGAAATCTATCTAACACCGGAATTAACTCTACTTTTGATTGACATAAACAAAGTTCCTACACAATCAAGAGCACTAGTAGTTCACATATTATTAACTGCCAAAACTCTAATAACACAAAAATGGAAGGAAACCACTCCCCCCTCATTTAACTCTCTGATTAACACTATAGCGACACACAACACTTACGAATGGACACATGCCACAAGAAACAATCTACTGAAGAAATATACAAAAAAATGGACACAATGGAACAACATTTTTCCTACAAAAAAAAAATATCTTGAAGTGGAACACGAACAGCACTAACGTCTGAATTGGGAACCTTCCCCCTTCCACCCCCCCCCTAGTACCCTTACTTCCCCCCCCTTCTCCTGCTTCTTGGATCTCTTCCTTTGACTTTTACTGTTTGCTTATTAAAACTTTTACTGTTAATTAAAGTTTATCAACTTAGATATTGAAACATACAAAACCCTATTGAAAATGTTATTGTTAACTAAACGTTAATTGATGTTCATTACACTTAATCCAATAAAAATATTTGAACAAGAAATGTCAGCTCAAGACACAAAAATAAGTTTTCACACAGCCTCAGATCCCGAAAAATGTGACCGCTACGAGTTTTTCTCAAAATTCTGATTTTTTTTTTAATACTTAGATAACAGTAAAAGTTAACAAGTTTGGTATCAACAAACTCGTACCGACCCGAGGCATCACACCGTCACGTCTGTTTTACCATATGGTGAACATGGTGAATAAAAAAACAAACATGTAATTGCACTTTTTTTTGCAATTTCACCACACTTGAAATTTTTTTTCTATTTTCCTGTACTCTATATCTATTATATAAAAGCCGAAGGCAACTTCCGGAAAAGCCGAAGGCCACTTCCGTGATGGTCTACGGCCAGGGCTGGTGACGTCAGCCAGTGCACAGTAGCCGGGCGCTACAGGCACCGGCACAGGAACGTTCCGACCTCGGAAGTTCCGTGTGCCCTACAGCCTCTCCCCTCCACCCTCTGCCCTCCAGCCAGTAGCTACATACCGGGGGGGTCAGGGGTGGCCCATCGCCCGCCACCTCATGGGGCCACACACCCTCTGGGGGTACCCGTCCTCCCAAACGCCCGCCGCGCCCCTGGAGAGGAGGGAGGGCGGGACTTCCTGTACTGCAGCTCTGCCCGCCCCTCCTCTCCTCCTACACCAGACGCGCGGCCCGCGGTGAGTATGCACACGCTCCTCTGCCCTCCAGCCTCCGCCTCCACTCCAGCCTCTGCCCGCCGCCTCCGCTCCAGCCTCTGCCCGCCGCCTCCTCTCCAGCCTGTGCACTGTGCCCCCTCCAGCTTGTGCCCCGTGCCCCCTCCAGCCTGTGCCCCCTCCAGCCTCTGCCCTGTGCCCCCTCCAGCCTGTGCCCCCTCCAGCCTGTGCCCCCTCCAGCCTGTGCCCCCTCCAGCCTGTGCCCCTTCCAGCCTGTGCCCCATCCAGCCTGTGCCCCCTCCAGCCTGTGCCCTGTGCCCCTCCAGCCTGTGCCCCTCCAGCCTGTGCACCCTCCAGCCTGTGCCCCCTCCAGCCCATGCCCCCTCCACCCTGTGCCCCGTGCCCCCTCCACCCTGTGCCCTGTGCCCCTCCAGCCTGTGCCCCCTCCAGCCTCTGCCCTGTGCCCCCTCCAGCCTGTGCCCCCTCCAGCCTGTGCCCTGTGCCTCCTCCAGCCTGTGCCCTGTGCCCCCTCCAGCCTGTGCCCTGTGCCCCCTCCAGCCTGTGCCCTCTGCCCCTCCAGCCTGTGCCCCCTCCAGCCTGTGCCCTCTGCCCCTCCAGCCTGTGCCCCCTCCAGCCTGTGCCCTGTGCCCCCTCCAGCCTGTGCCCTGTGCTACCTCCAGCCTGTGCCCTGTGCTACCTCCAGCCTGTGCCCTGTGCCCCCTCCAGCCTCTGCCCTGTGCCCCCTCCAGCCTGTGCCCCCTCCAGCCTGTGCCCCCTCCAGCCTGTGCCCTGTGCCTCCTCCAGCCTGTGCCCTGTGCCCCCTCCAGCATGTGCCCTGTGCCCCCTCCAGCATGTCCTGTGTCCCCTCCAGCCTGTGCCCCCTCCAGCCTGTGCCCCCTCCAGCCTGTGCCCCCTCCTGCCTGTGCCCTGTGCCCCCTCCAGCCTGTGCCCTGTGTCCCCTCCAGCCTGTGTCCTGTGCTCCCTCCAGCCTGTGCCCTGTGCCCCCTCCAGCATGTGTCCTGTGCCCCCTCCAGCCTGTGCCCCCTCCAGCCTCTTCCCCTCCAGCCTATGCTCTGTGCCCCCTCCAGCCTGTGCCCTGTGCCCCCTCCAGCCTGTGTCCCCTCCAGCCTGTGCCCTGTGCCCCCTCCAGCCTGTGCCCTGTGCCCCCTCCAGCCTGTGCCCTCTGCCCCCTCCACCCTGTGCCCCCTCCTGCTTGTGCCCCCTTCAGCCTGTGCCCCCTCCAGCCTGTGCCCTGTGCCCCCTCCAGCCTGTGCCTCCTCCAGCCTGTGCCCTGTGCCCCCTCCAGCCTGTGCCCCCTCCAGCCTGTGCCCCCTCCAGCCTCTGCCCCCTCCTGCCTTTGCCCCCTCCAGCCTGTGCCCTGTGCCCCCTCCAGCCTCTGCCCCCTCCAGCCTCTGCCCTGTGGCCCCTCCAGCCTCTGCCCTGTGCCCTCTCCAGCCTGTACCCTGTGCCCCCTCCAGCCTGTGCCCTCTTCCCCCTCCAGCCTGTGCCCTGTGCCCCCTCCAGCCTGTGCCCTGTGCCCCCTCCAGCCTGTGCCCTGTGCCCCCTCCAGCCTGTGCCCTGTCCTGTGCCTCTTCCAGCCTGTGCCCTGTCCTGTGCCCCCTCCAGCCTGTGCCCTGTCCTGTGCCCCCTCCAGCCTGTGCCCTGTCCTCTGCCCCCTCCAGCCTGTGCCCTGTCCTCTGCCCCCTCCAGCCTGTGCCCTGTCCTCTGCCCCCTCCAGCCTGTACCCTGTCCTCTGCCCCCTCCAGCCTGTGCCCTGTCCTCTGCCCCTTCCAGCCTGTGCCCTCTCCTCTGCCCCCTCCAGCCTGTGCCCTGTCCTCTGCCCCCTCCAGCCTCCCCTGTCCTCTGCCCCCTCCAGCCTCCCCTGTCCTCTGCCCCCTCCTCACCCCTCCATATGCAAGGGACAGTATGTGTATATATGTGTGTATGTAGGCACTTCCGTCACTTTGTCCGCTCTTCCCTCAACTTTGTACACACACTCCGCTATACTTACCACCGGCCCTGCGTCCGCTGCCTGGATCCTCAGTCGACATGTCGCCGCCCCCGAACTACTAGATCCAATATAGCGTCCAAGATGTCTCGCCAAACTACCCGGGCGACATATTGGATCCAGTCGTCCGGGGGCGGCGACATGTCGACTCAGGATCCAGGCGGTGGGGAAGACGCAGGGTCGGTGGTAAGTATAGCGGAGTGTCTGTGTATGTGTGTGCTTACCACTCTGCCCACGGCGCTGCGCTGACCACTCTGCCCACGGCGCTGCGCTGACCACTCTGCCCACGGCGCTGCGCTGACCAATCTCACCGCACTCACTGCTAACCACTGAGCCACCGCACTCACTGCTAACCACTGAGCCACCGCACTCACTGCTAAACACTGAGCCACCGCACTCACTGCTAACCACTGAGCCACCGCACTCACTGCTAACCACTGAGCCACCGCACTCACTGCTAACCACTGAGCCACCGCACGCAGTACTAACCACTGAGCCACCGTATACTCTGCTACCCACTGAGCCACCTGTATAGACACAATTAATTTCACCGCACTCCCCTAACTATTAATAAATAAACTATATATGGATTCTAGACTACCCGATTCTTTAGAATCGGGCCACCATCTAGTAGTAAGATAAATGATTTCATCTGAAAGTACAACTCGTCCCGCAAAAAACAAGCCATCATATGTCTATACTGATGGAAAAATAAAAAGTTATTACTCTTGGAAGAAGAGGACAAAAAGACAGAAAATGAAAAATCACTGGGTGGTGAAGGGATTAAGTAATCTCTCTATCTACATTTCTTTGCAGGACAATTGTCCTGGTCTTATCCAATTTTGCTACTATTTGCAGCCTCCTAGCCATTACTACAACGGTTTTACAGCCATTTTTCTGCACGGAAATTCTTGTCTGCATTGTATGGGGTTCGTTGGCCAGGGTCAAGTTCTCGTCAAGTCTGGTTCCTGAATCTTGCACTGATGAAATGAATCACTAACATAATTCTAGAGTCCATAATAATACATATATCATCAGCCGCATAATCTCACTATATGAACTGATGAAATGAATGTCTACTATCAGGAACTTGTCTACATATGAAATTAACAGCATCTCTTTTTCCTGCAGATTAACTATAACCCCCGCTATTATTTTGGTCAAAGTGCAAGGGGCTACTGATAGTCCAAAGGCAAGGGCTCTCTATTGGAAGGGTCTGACCCTCCTCTTTATGGATATGACCACCCTGAGAAAATTCTGGTATCTTTCACATATAGGCATATGATAATTAAATTCCTTCATATCTAGAAGCACTATATAACCATATAAAGTGCTATGGAATCGATAGCACTATATAAATGAATATATATTATTATTAGTAGTAGTAGTAGTATTATTATATAATTGCCGTAACTGACTTCCGTCGGAGCGGCGCGACTTCCGGTGGCTTGGTTAGCGAGTCCAGGGTGCTTCCCCTGGACTCTGTCCGTGGCCGCGAAGCGGCCACGGCGACTCCCGAAGCAATGCCCGTAACGCGGGCATTGCGAGTCGTTGCAGCCTCGCGAAGCAATGCCCGCGAAGCGGGCATTGCGAGTCGCTGCCACCCAACGCTAACCAAGCCACAGAAGCGCATACGACTGTAGTGTACACCGCTATAGTATACTACAGTCCCATGCCCATGCGCCAACGACTCGCAATGTTCGCTGGCGCTTAAGGGCCGACACGCGTATGCCCATGGGACTGTAGTATACCATCGCGCTGTACACCGCCGCCGAAGTCCCACTACCCTCTGCCACAAGCCCCTACCCCCTAAGTCCCGTCCCACTACCCTCTGCCGCAAGCCCCTACCCCCTGCTGCCCTAACCCACTACCCCGCCGCACCCACTACCCTCTGCCGCACCTAACCCCTAAGCCACTACCCCGCCGCCTACCCCGCCGCCGAAGCCCCTACCCTCTGCCGCCTTAAGCCACTACCCCGCCGCACCCACTTCCCTCTGCCGCAAGCCCCTACCCCCTGCTGCCCTAACCCACTACCCCGCCGCACCCACTACCCTCTGCCCCCTGCTGCCCTAACCCACTACCCCGCCGCACCCACTACCCTCTGCCGCACCTAACCCCTAAGCCACTACCCCGCCGCCGAAGCCCCTACCCCCTGCTGCCCTAAGCTACTACCCCGCCGCAGCCACTACCCTCTGCCGCAAGCCCCTACCCCCTGCCGCCCTAACCCACTACCCCGCCGCAGCCACTACCCTCTGCCGCAAGCCCCTACCCCCTGCCGCCCTAAGCCACTACCCCGCCGCAGCCACTACCCTCTGCCGCACCTAACCCCTAAGCCACTACCCCGCCGCCGAAGCCCCTACCCCCTGCCGCCCTAAGCCACTACCCCGCCGCAGCCACTACCCTCTGCCGCAAGCCCCTACACCCTGCCGCCCTAACCCACTACCCCGCCGCACCCACTACCTCCTGCCGCACCTAACCCCTAAGCCACTACCCCGCCGCTGAAGCCCCTACCACCTGCCGCCTTAAGCCACTACCACCCGCCGCACCCACTACCCTCTGCCGCACCTAACCCCTAAGCCACTACCCCCGCCGCCGAAGCCCCTACCCCTGCCGCCCTAAGCTACTACCCCCGCCGCAGCCACTACCCTCTGCCGCAAGCCCTACCCCCTGCCGCCCTAACCCACTACCCCGCCGCAGCCACTACCCTCTGCCGCACCTAACCCCTAAGCCACTACCCCGCCGCCGAAGCCCCTACCCCCTGCCGCCCTAAGCCACTACCCCGCCGCAGCCACTACCCTCTGCCGCAAGCCCCTACCCCCTGCCGCCCTAACCCACTACCCCGCCGCAGCCTTTACCCCCTGCCGCCCTAACCCCTAAGCCACTACCCCGCCGCCGAAGCCCCTACCCCCTGCCGCCCTAAGCCACTACCCCGCCGCAGCCACTACCCTCTGCCGCAAGCCCCTACACCCTGCCGCCCTAACCCACTACCCCGCCGCAGCCACTACCCTCTGCCGCACCTACCCCCTAAGCCACTACCCCGCCGCCGAAGCCCCTACCCCCCTAACCCACTACCCGCCGCAGCCAATACCCTCTGCCGCAAGCCCCTACCCCCTGCCGCCCTAACCCACTCCCCCGCCGCAGCCACTACCCTCTGCCGCACCTAATCCCCTACCCCGAAGCCGCACCTAACCCACTACCCCCGACGCCGCACCTAAGCCACTACCCAGCCGCAAGCCCCTACCCCCTAAGCCGCACCTAACCCCCTACCCCGAAGCCGCACCTAAACCTCTACCCCCCCGCCCCCTAAGCCCCGCCGCACCTAAGCCCCTATCCCCTAAGCCCCGCCGCCTCCTAAGCTCCCGCCGCTAACACCTAAGGCCCTACACCCGAAGCCCCCGCCGTCCCCTAACCTAACGCCCCCGTCGATCACTTACATGCCTTCTTAGTCATCTGATCGTCCGTCCGATCCACAAGTCCTTCGTCCGGCCAGCCGTCCTCTTCCTCCGGCCCCGCCGCTCTTTTCTCTTCTTTCCGCCATCTCCGGCTCTTCGTCCGGCCCCCGGGGTCTTCTGTCTTCTTTCCGCCAACTTCCATCTCCGACGTCCTCTTCACTTCTCATTAAGATAGAATGGACGAAAAATCCGCCATTCTATCTCTATGAGATGTGAGCTGCTCTTCTGATTGGTCGCTCTCTAATGCCCTCAGCCAATCAGAAGAGCACCTCAGATCCCATTCAAATACATTAGCGGTGTGTCGCCGATTTTATGGCCGCCCACCTGGTTCTATTTGTCGGCCCTAAAATCGCGGACACACCGCTAATGCATGTCTATGGGCAGTCAGCTCGATTTCTGATTGGTCGCTCTTTGAATCTGAATTCGACCTCACTGCCCATAGACATACATTAGCGGTGTGTCCGCGATTTTCGGCCCGACAAATAGAACCAGGTGGCCGGCCATCAAATCGGCGACACACCGCTAATGTATGTCAACAAATACATTTAATAATAAAAAAAATAATAAAAAAATAATTAAAAAATAATAAAAAAAATAAATAAAAAATAATAAATAATTAAATAAAAAATAATAATAAAAAAATAAATAAGCGGACCTGAAGGAGAACTGTGTCTCAGCTTCACTTAAAATAACTAATAAATTTAATAATAAAAAAAATAATTAAATAATATTTACAAAATAATAAAAAAATAATTAAAAAATAATAAAAAAAATTATTTATTATTTTTTTTATTATTTTTTAATTATTTTTTAATTATTTTTTAAATATTATTTAATTATTTTTTTTGTTATTAAATTTATTAGTTATTTTAAGTGAGGCTGAGACACAGTTCTCCTTCAGGTCCGCTTATTTATTTTTTTATTATTATTTTTTATTTAATTATTTATTATTAAATAAAAAATAATAATAAAAAAATAAATAAGCGGACCTGAAGGAGAACTGTGTCTCAGCCTCACTTAAAATAACTAATAAATTTAATAATAAAAAAAATAATTAAATAATATTTAAAAAATAATAAAAAAATAATAAAAAAATAAATAAAAAATAATAATAAAAAAAAAAAAAATGCTAATAATATCACCCCTTTCAGCGGACCTGAAGGAGAACTGTGTCTCAGCCTCAGGCTCACTTACAATAACTAATAAATTTAATAATAAAAAAAATAATTAAATAATATTTAAAAAATAATAAAAAAATAATTAAACAATAATAAAAAATGCTAATAATTATGCTATTAATGCTAATAATAATGCTATTAATGCTAATAATTATGCTATTAATGCTAATATTTATGTTATTAATGCTAATAATTATGCTATTAATGCTAATAATTATGGTATATAATCGTAATAATAATGCTATTAATGCTAATAATATTTGCTATTAATGCTATTATTAATGCTATTAATGCTAATAATTATGCTATTAATGCTAATATTAATGCTAATTATGCTAATATAATCATATTACGCTATTAATAATGCTATTAAGGCTAATAATCATGCTATTTATGCTATTCAAAATGCTATTAATGCTAATAATATTGCTATTAATGCTCTTTATGCTAATAGTAATGCTATTAATGCAATTATTTATGCTTATTAATTCTATTATTTATGCTATTAATGCTATTAATTTAATGCTATTAATGCTATTAATAATGTTATTCATGCTATTAATAATACTATATAATGCTATTAATGCTAATAATAATGCTGATTAATTGTATTATTAATGCTATTAATGCTATTAATAATGCTATTAATGCTAATAATAATGCTATTACTGCTAATAATAATGCTAATTAATGCTAATAATTATGCTATTAATGCTACTATTAATGCTTCAATAATGCTAATAATAATCATTTAACGCTATTAATAATGCTATTAAGGCTATAATCATGCTATTTATGCTATTCAAAATGCTATTAATGCTAATAATATTGCTATTAATGGTCTTTATGCTAATAGTAATGCTATTAATGTGATTAGTTATGCTATTAATTCTATTGTTTATGCTATTAATGCTATTAATAATGCTATTAATGCTATTAATGCTATTAATAATGTTATTCATGCTATTAATAATACTATTAATGCTATTAATGCTAATATTAATTCTATTAATTGTATTATTAATGCTATTAATGCTAATAATAATGCTATTAATGCTAATAATTATGCTATTAATGCTAATATTAATGCTAATAATGCTAATAATAATCATATTAACGCTATTAATAATGCTATTAAGGCTAATAATCATGCTATTTATGCTATTCAAAATTCTATTAATGCTAATAATATTGCTATTAACGCTCTTTATGCTAATACTCATGCTATTAATACGATTATTTATGCTATTAATTCTATTATTTAGGCTATTAATGCTATTAATAATGGTATTAATGTTATTATTCATGCTATTAATGCTATTCATGCTAATATTAATGCTATTAATTCTAATAATCATGCTATTAATCCTATTAATAATGCTATTAATGCTATTTTTAATTCTATTAATGCTATTAATAATTTTATTAATGCTAATAATGCTATTACTCCTCATAATAATGCTATTAACGCTATTATTAATGCTATTTATGGTAATAATGCTATTAATACTAATAACAATACTATTAATAGTACTATTATTGCTGTTAATAATGCTATTAATGCTAATAATAATGCTGTTAATGCTAATAATTATGCTATTAATGGTAATAATAATGCTATTAATGCAAATAATATTGCCACGTTCTAGAATCCCGATGCATTTGCATCGGGCTCACAGCTAGTTATATATAACAGCTCAGAAACAGCATGTTTATTGTCTATCTTAAAGTCTCCATTTTGAAAGACTTGACCTAAATGAAACCATTTACCGTAGACGTCTCAAGTTTATTATTATTGGCCTGAGATCAGTGAATGCTTTGTGATGTCAAGTTTATTATTGGCCTGAATGATCCACCTGGCTTTTTTATTAAGAAGAGATGGGAAAAATATCCCCTCTCCCTCTCTAGAAGAGGAACCTCCAAAACGACTGACTTCTTTACTGGTTCCATACCTCTGATTTAAGCGCTAGCTGTTCCTTCAGAGGCCAAAAATGTTAGAATAAACCTCTGCAGGGGAATGGCCTGAAACTCCGGTCTTAGGCCAGATCTCACTAAACCAAGAAGCCAGCTACTTGTAGAAATCTCTTCCTAAGCAAGGTGAAAGAGGGGAAGTCTCTAGTCACTTGAAGGACTTCTTTCCCTCTTGGGAAGGACCCCTGAACATAAAACCTGTTTTTTTTCCTTCCAATCAGTGTTCAATCTATCCTGATCCCTAGGGGGTTTTCTACGGACACCTCTACACCTCCAAATGGACCTTAACAAAGCAGTTTTACTTAAGAGAATGTCAGCTCACCTGAGACCACCATATGTATTATTATTATTATTATTATTTATTTATATACACTGTGTACCAAATTATTATGCAAATGTTTTTTTTTTCTGATTTTCCTAAATGGTCAGTGCAAATGACAGTCAGTGTAATAAAAGTCATCACCTGTTAGAGTATGCATCGAATTTTATTGAAGAAACTTCCCAATGATAACAGTATAATCTTCAAAATTAAAAAAAAACTCTAAAAGCACTGTTCCAAATTATTAGGCACAGTAGAGTTTCTAAACATTTGATATGTTTGAAAGAACTGAAAATGCTCATTTGATGAATATGCAGCATTAAAGGGATCCTGTCACCCCCAAAACACCTCTAAACCTATTAAAAGCTGTCCCTAGAGCATATTAACACTTTCCCTACACTCCTTTTACCTCCTAAATGCACATAGTCAAAGTGAATAAAAACGTTATTATAATACCCATGGGCATGCGCAGTACGCATTTTGAAGCTGACAGCGCGGCGCGGCTGTAAATACGTCACCCGGCGCCGGGAATGACGCGGATCGCGTCATACAGCCCCACACTGAAGCCCGGACGCAATGGGAGAGCGGGGAGGCGCGCAGGGAGGCGGCAATTTGAATCTCTGATGTAGATCACGCCTATTCAGGCGTGATATGAAGAAGAGGGGCAGCCTGGATGAGTGACTATGAATAGCATAGTCACTCATTATCATCAGTAATGAGGTACTATAATAACGTTTTTATTCACTTTGACTATGTGCATTTAGGAGGTAAAAGGAGTGTAGGGAAAGTGTTAATATGCTCTAGGGACAGCTTTTAATAGGTTTAGAGGTGTTTTGGGGGTGACAGGATCTCTTTTTTAACAGGTCACATTCACTGAAATAAAAAGCTATTTAACTCCAAAACATCATAACAGGCCAAGTTGCATGGTAACATAGGAACCCTTCTTTGATCTCACCTTCACAATTCTTGCATCCATTGAACTTGTGAGTTTCTGGAGAGTTTCTGCTTGTATTTCTTAGCATGATGTCAGAATAGCCTTCCAGAGCTGCTGTTTTGATGTCAACTGCCTCCCACCCTCATAGATCTTTTGCTTGATTTTACTCCTAAGGTTCTCTATAGGGTTGAGGTCAGGGGAAGATGGTGGCCACACCATGAGGTTATCTCTTTTTATGCCCATAGCAGCCAATGGCACAGAGGTATTCTTTGTAGCATGAGATGGTGCATTGACATGTATGAGGACGATTTAGCTCTTAAAGGTACGTTTTTGCTTTTTGTACCATGGAAGAAAGTTCTCAGTTGGAAACTCAATATACGTTGCAGAGGTCATTTTCACACCTTCAGGAACCTTAAAGGGGCCTACCAGCTGTTTCCCAATGATTCCAGCCCAAAACATGACTCTTCCACCTCCTTGCTGACGTCGCAGCCTTGTTGGGACATGGTGGCATCCACCAACCATCCACTACTCTATTCATCTGGACCATCCAGGGTTTCTCGGCACTCATCAGTAAACAAGACTGTTTGAAAATTAGTCTTCATGTATATCTGGACCCACTGCAACTGTTTCTGCTTGTGAGCTCTGTTTAGGGGTGGCCGAATAGTAGGTTTTATGCACCACAGCAAGCCTTTGAAGGATCCTACACCTTGAGGTTCGAGGGACTCCAGAGGCACCAGCAGCTTGAAATATCTGTTTGTTGGTTTGTAAGGCCTTATTAGCAGCTGCCCTCTTAATCTGATGAACTTGCCTGGCAGAAACCTTCCTCATCCTGTCTTTATCTGCACGAACACATCTGTTCTCAGAATCAGCCACAAATCTCTTCACAATACGATGATCACGCTTACGTTTTCGTTCAATATCAAATGTTTTCATCCCTTGTCCAAGGCATTGCACTATTTGTTGCTTTTCGGCAGCAGAGACATCCTTTCTCTTTCCCATGTTACTTGAAAACTGTGGCCTGCGTAATATTGTGGAACACCCAGTTTTCCTTTTATTGGGCTCACCTGCCAAACTAATTATCACAGATATCTGAGATTGATTTCAGTGATCCAAAGAACCCTGAGACACAATACCATCAATGGGTTTCATTGAAAAAAAATAAAACCCTATGACACTTAAAACCAATTTGCATAATAATTTGGAACACAGTGTATATAGCGCCATTGGTTCCATGGCACTGTACATGTGTAAGGGCAGAACAAGGACGAGAAGATAAATAACGATGAATAAATCATACATGTACATTAGGGCAGAGATCCTGTCCACAAGGGCTCACAGTCTATAGGGGATGGGTGGGAGAAAGTAGGAGGGGGAGAGGTGAGATGGTTCAGCGGATTAGGTCTCAGTGTGGGTTATAGGCTTGAAGGAAGAGGTGGGTCTTCAGGTTTTTCTTGAAGGTTCTCAGGGTAGAGGAGTGTCTGATGTGGTGTGGAAGAGAGTTCCAGAGTATGGCGGATGCACGAGAGAAGTCTTGTATGTGGTTGTGGGAGGTGGAGATTCGGGGGGAGAAGAGAAGGAGTTCTTAAGAGGAGCGCAGATTACGTGAGGGGTGCTATCGGAATACCAAGTCGGAGATGTATGAAGGGGACAGGTTGTGGATGGCCTTGTATGTCAGGGTTAAGGTTTGGAACTGAGATCTCTGGGAAGTAGGGAGCCACTGGAGGGCTTGGCAGAGGGGGGAGACGGGGGAGTAACGGGGCGACAGGTGCATGAGTCGGGCAGCGGAATTGAGGATGGTTCGGAGGGGTGCAAGGGATGAAGCGGGGAGGCCGGTGAACAGGAGGTTGCAGTAGTCGAGGAGGGAGATAATGAGGGCGTAGACAAGCATTTTGGCAGTGTCATGGTCAAGGAAGGCGTGGATCCGTGAGATGTTTTTAAGTTGGAGGTGGCAGGAGTTGGCGAGGGCTTGGATGTGTGGCTTGAAGGAGAGGGCAGAGTCGAGGATTACACTGAGGCACTTGGCTTGGGGGACAGGTGAGAGTGTGCAGTCGTTGACCATGATGGTTAGGTTGGGTAGGAGGGAAGAGCAACTTTGGGGGAAGACGATGAACTCGGTTTTATCCAGGTTGAGTTTGAGGAAACGAGCGGAGAAGGAGGATGAGATGGCGGACAGGTGGTGTGGGATTTTGGACAGCAGGGAGGTGAAGTCAGGGCCGGAGAGGTAGAGCTGGGTGTCATCGGCGTACAGGTGGTATTGGAGGCTGTGGGACTCGATGAGCTGGCCTAGCCGAGGGTGTAGATGGAGAAAAGTAAGGGTCCCAGGACTGAGCCTTGGGGAACTCCAACAGATAGGGGGTAGGGTAAGGAGGAGGTGTGGGAGTGGGTGACGCTGAAGGTCCGGTCTGTTAGATACGAGGAGATCCAGGAGAGGGCCAGGTCAGTGATGCCAAGGGATTCTAGAATTAGAAGCAGGAGGGAGTGGTTGTCTGTGGTCGAAGGCAGCAGAGAGGTCGAGGAGGGGAAGGATGGAGTAGTGTCACTTGCTCTTGGCGGTCAGTAGGTCATTGGTGACTTTGGTTAGGGCTGTTTCGGTGGAGTGGTGGACTCGGAAACCGGATTGCAGGCGATCAAAGAGGGAGCACGAGGAGAGATGGGAGCACAGTTCGGAGTAGACATATAGCTCAAACAATTTTGAGGCAAAGGAGAGGAGAGATATGGGACGATAGTTGGAGACTGTTGCGGGGTCGAGGGAGGGTTTTTTGAGGATGGGTGTGATGAGGGCATGTTTGAAGGATGAGGGGAAGACACTGGTGGTAAGTGATATGTTGAAGAGATGGGTTAGGGTGGGGATAAGGACAGTGGTGAGGTTAGGGATGAGATGGGAGGGGAGAGGGTCGAGGACACAAATGGTGAGGTGTGATCGTGCTAGAAGGGAGGAGAGGCGCACTTCAGTCATGGAGAAGTTACTTTTGGTTGAGGGGGGATGGGTGACAAAGAGGGAGGGCCGAGGGGATTGGGGATCGAAGCTTTCTCTGATCTTATCGATCTTCTGTTTGAAGAAGCTGGCAAAGTCGTCGGCGGTGATGAGGGGAGAGGGAGGGGGTGCGGGGGGACGGAGTAGGGCGTTAAAGGTTACGAAAAGTTGCTTGGGATTGTGGGAGAGGGAGCTAATGAGAGACGAGAAGAAAGCTTGTTTTGCGGTGGTCAGTGCTGTCTTGAAGTCGATGAGGGACTGTTTATACAAGGCGAGGTGCGTTGCGGAGTTGGATTTCTTCCATCTCTGTTCAGCTACCCTGGACGTCCGTTGAAGTTTTTGGTGCTGGCGGTCAGCCAGGGTTGTCTGTGTGCACGGGTTTTGTTGTATGAGAGAGGGGCGGCCTGGTCGAGGGCTGTGGCGAGAGTGGTGTTGTAGAGGGTGGCGGCAGCGTCAGCATCAGGAGAGGAGGCTAAGTCAGAGAGGGAGGAGGGACTCAGCGAGTGAGTGGAAGTTAATGAGCTTGAGGTTTCTTCGGGAGTGAGGGAGTTTCCGGAGAGGGGGGAGCATGGTGGGGGGGGGAGAGGGCGGAGAAGGTCAGTAGGTTGTGGTCGGATAAGAGGGGGGTTGAGTTTGCGAGGGAACAAAGGTGGGTGAAGACGAGGTCTAGTGTTGTGACTGTTATTGTGTGTGGCTGAGGAGGACCATTGGGAGAGGCCGAAGGAGGAGGTTAGAGATAGGAGTCTTGAGGCAGCAGCCTGGGGTTTATCAATGGGGATGTTGAAGTCGCCCATGATGATGGTGGGGATGTCCGAGGAGAGGAGGTGGAGAAGCCAGGTTGTGAAGTGGTCGAAGAAGATGGATGAGGATCCTGGAGGGCGGTAGATGACAGCCAGTTGGAGATTGCAGGGGGAGAGGATATGCACGGAGTGCGCCTCGGAGGAGGGGGAGGGAGGCAGAGGGGGGTGGTGTAATTGGGGTGAAGGAGCAGCTGTTGGCAAGGAGTAGGCCAACACCTGCGCCGCAGGAGTTGCTGGGGTGGGGGGTGTGGGAGAGGGTGAGTCCGCCATAGGAGAGGGCGGGAGGGGAGGTTGTCGGAGGGGGTGAGCCATGTTTCGGTGATGCCAAGGAAAGAGAGTTGTTTGGTGATGAAGAGGTTGTGGATGAAGGTGAGTTTATTGCATACTGAACGGGCATTCCAGAGTGCGCCAGAAAGGGAGGGGCAGCTTGGGGGATTGGTGTAAGGTTGCAGGGGTTGTGGATGTTAATGGTGGGGAGTGGGCGTGGGCTAGGGGTGATTGTGGGGATGTGTTGGGGGGGACCGGCATTAGGGGAGATGTCGCCAGCAAGTAGGAGGAGGAGGGAGAGGGTCAGGAGGTGGGGGCATGAGAGCTTGCGAAGCGGGCGGGCATGTTTGGAGCTAAAGGCTTGGGTGTGGAGGAAGAGTTCAGAGGAGTGGGTGAGATGGCTAGGTAGGATGGAGGGGAAGAGTGTTATTGTGTTGTCGGGAAGAGGGACAGAGGGGGGTTGTAGGAAGTGGGGTAGGATAGGAATGAGTGTGTAGAGAAGGGAAAACATTGCATGGGGGTATAGGATTCAGTGTGAGTGAGAGGTGGAGCAGGGAGGTGAGGTGCAGATGGGGAGTGGTGGTTGCGGGGGCAACAGCAGCTGAGAGTAGGTGCAGCCGGGGTTGGGATGGAGGAAAGGGACAGGAGGAAAGGAGCAGCAGGAGGGGTGAGATAGAGGCAGGGGTCTGGAGCAACAGGGGACAGGTGCAGCAGGAAGGGTGTGCAAAGCGGGTGAGTGTCAAGTCCAGGCAATCGCAAATCAAATGAAGGCGTACAGAGTCCAGCAGGTGAAGTAGGGTGATGCGGTGCAGTCACAGAACAGATGTAGGTACAATAGTGGGGATGAGATGCAGATGCAGCCGTGGATGCGATCAGGTGCTGCTGGGGGCAAGATGCTGAAGTGCAGCCAGGATCCGATGCATCTGGGGGTCAGATGTAGCCAGGGGGGTCCATGCGGCAGAGGAGTCACTCAGAGACAGATGAGATGATAAATATATATAATTTACCAACGGTGGATGGATAATCCAGGAAGGAAAAAAAAGAAAAAAAAAAAAAAAAGATGCAGTTGCCATTGTAGATCCATGTAAAGTTCAACATGCAGGTGATCTTTCCACTCTCCATTGAGGCAGTTCTGATGTAGAGGTAGAGACCCCGATTCCAGTGAGGTGTCACTTACTGGACTTTATAGGGGGTGAGACAATGTGCAAATAGGGTCTTATCTCCTTACAGATATCGGCAAGAACCTTATTGAAAGCTGCTTCACCTGGAAAAGTTGTGTTACACACAAGTATGCGCGCCTGGATACAGCTGCTGCAGGACCCACACATCCACGATCGACTTGGCAAACATTAGTTGTATTGGGACAAAGTGTCTCAGGATCTGCGCTGCTGAATGAATGAAACCAAAAACTGGAACACTGTTTTCAACGGGTGTTCTTTATTCTTAAACGTTTCGGAGCATTACCGGGCTCCTTCCTCACGGACAAACCTGAGGAAGGAGCACGGTAATGCTCTGAAACGCGTAGGAATAAAGAACACCCGTTGAAACCAGTGTCCCGATTTCTGGTTTCATTCATTCAGGAGCGCGGATCCTGAGACACTTCGTCCCAATACAACTTACTGGACTTGTTATTGTACTTTTGATTAAACAATGATTTTATTGTCACTTTGGAACTGATACCATGTAGCCCTCCATATCCATGAGTCATGTATGTTCTATAGAGTTCATGAATTAATCTGAAACACTCAAATGTTTCTCCTGTGGCTAAAATGTTTGCCCATAACCAGTGGTGTACAGATCCCTATGCAGATTGAGCTTCTGAGCATAACAGTACAGAGATAGATGGGCAGAAATTTATAGACAGAAGGGACAATAGTCCAAAACTGCATAGGAGAAAAAGAGAATTTTGTTTACGTACCGTAAATTCTTTTTTCTTTAATCATCAATGGGAGACCCAGACAATGGGGTTTAGGGCTCCGCCCTCCGGAGGTCACACTAGGTACTACAAGTTTGTAGACACCGCCTCCTCCGCTTATAAACCCCCACCGTAGGAAACATCCTCAGTTTAGTCCATAAGCTGCGAGGAGAAAAATGAACCACACCCGAAACATCGGGAAGAATACCGTGCACAGACGGTTTGAACAACCCGGAAAAAAACACTGTCTCAACAGAGAACAGATCAAATGCAAACATGCAACGGAACAACTGGGTGGGTGCTGGGTCTCCCATTGATGATTAAAGAAAAAAGAATTTACGGTACGTAAACAAAATTCTCTTTTTTCTGGTCATCATAATGGGAGACCCAGACAATGGGGATGTCCTAAAGCAATACCCCAGGGCGGGAAGAGTTCCTCAACAAGACGGATAATACACGGTCCCCCTTAAAGGTGGGCAACCGCCGCCTGGAGGACCCGCCTGCCCAAACTTGCGTCCGCAGAGGCATGGGCATGCACCATATAGTGCTTTGAGAAAGTGTGCAGGCTGGACCAGGTGGCCGCCTGACACACCTGTAGAGCAGATGCTCGATGTCGCAAGGCCCATGAGGCACCTACAGCTCTAGTAGAGTGTGCCTTCAAACCAACCGGGAGAGGCAAACCAGAAGACCGGTATGCCTCCTGAATGGGAGCCTTGATCCATCTGGCCAAGGTCGACTTCGAAGCCGCGGACCCCTTACAGCGACCCATCGTGAGGACAAATAAGGAATCCGAACTCCGAAAGGAGGCGGTCCTGGACACATAAATGCGTACAGCTCTCACGAGATCCAAAGTATGGAGGTCGCGCTCAACCTGATGAACGGGAGCGGGGCAAAATGATGGGAGAACAATCTCCTGGTTTAGGTGGAAAGTTGAAACCACCTTCGGCAAGAATTCAGGCCGCGGGCGCAGCACCACCTTGTCTTGGTGAACCACCAGAAAGGGTGACTTGCACGAAAGTGCAGCC
The DNA here is from genome assembly GCA_033576535.1 of Allobates femoralis. Lineage (NCBI taxonomy): Eukaryota > Metazoa > Chordata > Amphibia > Anura > Aromobatidae > Allobates > Allobates femoralis. Next base: position 375,081,606 of record JARQOC010000003.1, read on the forward strand.
AATTCTGAGACCCTTCTCAGAGACGTAATTGCCACCAGAAAAACCACCTTCTGGGACAGACGAGAGAGAGAGATGTCTCTCAGTGGCTCAAACGGCGGTTTCTGCAGTGCCGCCAGGACCATGTTGAGGTCCCAAGGGTCCAGAGGTCGTCTGTAAGGCGGAACCACCCGAGACACCCCCTGCAGAAATTGACGAACCTTTGGGAGGAGCGCCAAGCGCCTGTCAAACAGCACTGAAAGTGCTGATACTTGACCTTTCAGAGAGCCAAGGGATAATCCCAACTCCAAACCCGACTGTAGGAAGGCCAACAATGTCGGGATGGACAGGGGCCACGGTGAGCGTCTACCAGAGGCACACCAGGAGAAAAAGATTTTCCACGTTCTGTGGTATATCTTCCTGGAGACAGGTTTCCTTGCCCGATTCATCGTGGCAACCACCGTAGGAGAGAAGCCCCTGGATGTCAGCAACCAGGCCTCAAGAGCCATGCAGTCAATCTGAGGGCCCTGGAATTGAGGTGGAAGAATGGCCCTTGCGCGAGTAGATCTGCGCGTTCTGGAAGAGCCCACCGGTGTCCGCCTGACAGTTGCCAGAGGTCCGGGTACCAGGACCTCCGGGGCCAATCTGGAGCCACTAGAATGGCTACTCTGCATTCTGTCCTGATTTTCCACAGAACCCTGGGAATCAGAGCGAGAGGCGGGAACACATATGGCAGCTGGAAGCTGGACCAACTCAGGATCAGGGCATCCGCCCCCAGAGACTGAGGATCCCACGATCGTGCCATGTATTGGGGTACCTGATGATTCAACCGTGAGGCCATCAGATCCACGTCCGGAGTGCCCCATTTGCTGCAGATGTCCCGGAAGACGTCTGGATGCAGGGACCACTCTCCGGCGTCCATCCCCTGTCGGCTCAGGTAGTCGGCCTCCCAGTTCTCGACCCCTGGGATGTGAACTGCGGAGATCAGGCAGCCGTTTTCCTCCACCCAGGCTAGAATGCGGTGGACTTCGGCGAGGGCCTGAGCACTTCTGGTCCCTCCCTGATGATTTATGTAGGCGACGGCCGTCGCATTGTCGGACTGAACCCGAATGGGTTGTCCTGACAGGAATTTCTGAAACGCCAGGAGCGCCAGATAGACCGCCTTGATCTCCAGCACGTTGATCTGTAATGCCGACTCCGCCTGGGTCCAGAGGCCTTGAGCCCTGTGGTGTAAGAACACCGCGCCCCAGCCCTTCAGACTGGCGTCGGTGGTCACCACTAACCATGACGGTTTTAGAAAGGACCGGCCCCGTGACAGATGATGTGGCAGAAGCCACCACTGTAGGGAGTCCCTGGTCGATTGTGACAGCGTCACCAGCCGATTCAGAGAAATCGTCCTTTTGTCCCATCGGCGAAGAATCTCCAACTGGAGAGGACGGAGGCGAAACTGTGCGAAAGGCACCGCCTCTATCGCCGCTACCATGCGCCCCACCAGCTTCATCAACTCCCGTAGGGAAGATTGTGGTGACAGGAGAACATTCTGCACTCCTGATTGGATCGCAAGCTGTTTGGCTTGAGGTAGGGACACCAGGGCTGAGTCCGTGTGGAAGTCCATGCCCAGATATGTCAAAGACTGGGTCGGAACCAGGGTCGACTTTGGAATGTTGAGAAGCCACCCGAACTGTTCCAGAGACTTCATGGTCACCTCCAGGCTCACCCGACAAAGGTCTTCCGATGGCGCCGCCCTGACCAGCAGGTCGTCCAAATAGGGAATGACGGCGTGTCCCTGCACATGCAGGAGAGCCATCATTGAGGCCATCACCTTTGTGAACACTCGCGGTGCCGAGGCTAGCCCGAATGGCAGTGCCACAAATTGGAAGTGTTCTTCCCCACTGCGAATCTCAACCAGCGCTGATGAGCCGGTGCAATGGGCACGTGAAGGTAGGCGTCTCGGATATCTATGGACGCCAGGAAGTCTCCCTGTGACACAGCCGCGATCACGGAGCGCAGGGATTCCATACGAAACTTCCGGACCAACACGTGGCGGTTGAACAACTTGAGGTCCAGAACCGGACGAAAAGAGCCGTCCTTCTTTGGGACAATAAAGAGGTTGGAGTAAAAACCCCTGAACCTCTCTCCCGTGGGTACTGGGACCACCACTCCGTCTCTGCGGAGTCCCTCCAACACCAGATGAAAAGCCTGAGCTTTGTCTAGGGATGGAACAGACCGATGGAATCGGTGTGCCGGCTGTGACGTCAGCTCTATCCTGTAGCCTTTTGAGACTACGTCTCGGACCCACTGGTCTTGGACGTGGAGAAGCCATCTGTCCTGGAAAAGAGACAGGCGGCCCCCCACCTGTGGGGAGACAGGATGAAAGAGCGAGTCATGCCGAAGCGGGTTTAGGGGTGGCAGCTGCAGCCCCTGCCGGCTTCTTTTGGCGACTTTTGTTGCGCCACTGAGTGGAGGGCTTGCCCCCACGGTCCGCGCGAGCGGACGCCGCTGATGACTGCGAGCTGGGACGAAAGGACCACTGTTTTGGGTTCCTTTTCACGGTATACCGTGGCTTAGGCTTATTCTGCGGTATCTTAGACTCAGCAGAATCCTTTATCAGCTTGTCCAGCTCGGTGCCGAAGAGCCTGTCACCAGCAAACGGAAGATTTTGCAAAATCTTCTTAGACGTGGCATCTGAGTCCCAAAGACGCAGCCACAACAACCTGCGGATCGCTATAGCATTGGCCGAAGCCACAGCCGAGCGAGTGGCAGTTTCCAAAGTTGCCGTCCTGGCGTAATCCGCATAAGCCCTTGCCCTGTCGGAGAGTGCCAGGACCTCTGGGCTGGCCCTAGCTAGATCAGAGATACCATCCAAGCAGGAGGTAATCGCTTGTAGGGTCCAGACCGCGGCAAAATTAGGGGCAAATGAAGACCCCACAGCCTCATAGGAAGACTTGGCGAGTTGCTCGACCTGTCTATCAGTAGCATCCTTCAATGAGGAGCTATCAGAGGCAGAAAACAAGGAGCGTGCAGCAATCCTAGTCATGGAAGCGTCCACCTTAGGGGACTGTGACCATTCCAGAAGCACCTCCTGAGGAAAGGGGAAGCGATTGTCCTTAGGTTTACGGACATAACGCCGCCCAGGATGTAACCTGGGAGCTCTAATCACCCTTCCAAAATTAGTGTGGTCCATAAAGGACCCACTTGGTCTTGCCTCCGGCCGCAGCCATTGATAGACCTCCTTGGGGTGAACAGTCACCTCCTCAGGAGGAGTGACCAGACGTAATGTCTCATTGATGGAGGACACCAGATCCTCCACCCCATCTGGAGGTTCAGAGACAGACCCGAGAGTAGAACCCCCATCATCTTCCTCACCATCAGAGGAACGCTCCTCCTCAGAGAGAGCTTGGAGCTCTGGAGAGGCCTCACGAGCTCGCTTAGGGGGTCTCACAGAAGAAGTAAGAAGCACCCGGGGGTAACTGGGAGGAGTAGCTGGGTTTTCCAGCCTCCTATGAAGTGCCTCCAGGGATTGCGACATGGAGGACATCTGGGACAGCAGAGATTCATTTATCTTATTCTGTGCTTCCCATGTCCCTGGGATCACCCGAACCTCAGGGTACAGACCCGCAGATTCTGATCCAACAGTAACTGTCCGGGTCTCTGGGCGTCCGCAATTATTGCAGGACCCCTCCACCAGTGAACCGTTGCATGTAGCGCAGGTAATGGTGCCATCTGCTGTCTTAGCAGCATGCTTCCTTACTGAGGACATCGCCACAGTAGGGGGAAATAAGCCAAGTTGTAACAAACAAACCGGAGATCCCGGTGGCTTACCGACCGCAGTAAGCGGTAGGAGGAAGCGGTGTTCGTGTGTGACCTCCGCGAGTTCCGGTCTCCCCTGGAAAGTGCAGACACACGCTGCAGCCAGATCCCAGCCGGGAAGAGAGGGAGAAGATGGCCGCCGACAGTAAGGTCATAGGCGTGGCCAGGAACACGCGGGAGAACACAAAACACGCCCATCGGTGATGTCACCGTAAGAGCTGCTTCCTCCTCCTCCAGGCAGCCTCAGTAATGGAGGTGCCAGAGCCCGCAGCGCGGGAAAAGAGTGTGTAACAATGCACATACACACACAGACTGCATGCACAAAACAAACATCAGCAGTCTACAGCCTCAGCCCCTGAGACACACAGGGCGGTCAGCCAGAGTGACCCCAGCACAGGGTACACCAACAGAACCGCGGACCCGAGGGTAACCGCGCGGTCTGAGTGTCATGACACCAAGTGACAGACACTACCCCCAGGCACACAGGAGACACACCAGGTGCCTCAGTGCCGGTCCGGTCTGTAAGCACCTTTAGGGAGGCCTCGGACGGGGGTACAGCACCAGTCCGGAGTGTAAGCACCATTTAGGGAGGCCTCGGACTGGGCTGGCTCCGTCCGGTCTGTAAGCACCATTTAGGGAGGCCTCGGACGGAGCGGAGCTGTGCAAGGCTCCAGGCTCCCCCTCTCCAGAGCCTCCATGGAGGGATGGAAAGGAAGGAGCTCGACAGCGTACCGGGAGAACAGCAAGTGTCCAGGCTAAAAAGCCCTCCGGTACCTCCACCAGCGTGTTCCACAAAGGGTGAGCGGGGGAGACTGTCGAGGGTCCCAACCGGGACCATTTACCTTGTCTTCATACGCCATCACGTAAGCTGTGAGAATGCAGTGAAGTGCAAGCAAAGCGTGATCCTCCGAGCACACTAAGTTTAAAACTGAGGATGTTTCCTACGGTGGGGGTTTATAAGCGGAGGAGGCGGTGTCTACAAACTTGTAGTACCTAGTGTGACCTCCGGAGGGCGGAGCCCTAAACCCCATTGTCTGGGTCTCCCATTATGATGACCAGAAAAAAACAATTTTATATGTAAGGACAATTTCCAAGTTGTATAAAAGGCTTTATTTTACTTAAAAACTAAATGGATCTATACAAATACATACAAAAAAAACTCATATTCTGGCTTATAAAGCTGACAGTGAATCAATGTAACAAGTTGCATATGAACCTTATGTAAATATAGTAACATAATAAAAGTGCAATAATGCCATAGCAGATTTCAAAGTGTCTTTTTTTTTTTAATCAACAAACTTAAGCTCTGTTCACATCCACATTGTGCAGAATTCACCTTATAAATATAGATACAGACATTGTGGTATAATCAGACTCCTTTAAAGACACAGGTGTCAGAAGGTTGCTTTCTTATGCTAGATCCAGCTAGGTGTTGTGGTTTCCCTTTAACAAAATCCAGGACACAGATGGGTACATTCCCAAAAGAATAAAAGGAATGATAGTTTCATTAACTGATGGCCCCATACATACACTTAATGCAGGAGGTAATGTGGCATTCAGTGGCGTAACTGCAGGCCCAGGGGCCCTGATGCGATAGCTCCAACGGGGCCCCCAATTATTGCAAATCTTTGTATTAGTCTTTTTCTATAGGCCACAGGGACTTTTGGCGCCCCCCTAGGCTGCAGGGCCTGGGTGCGATCGCAACCCCTGCACCTATTGTAGTTACACCCCTGGAGGCATTTAAAAATATACTTTTATTTATCTCTATGTATAATCTATTTTTCACCCGCCTCAGAGTTACTGAGAGATAATGATCATCTTAAAGGCACATTAGCACACCTTTAATACTCCGTTGTAAATCAAAGACCACATTTCCCCGTCCAATAATACTGTAAAAAGTGACATTTGTGTTTCAAATACACAAAACCCACCCACTTCATTAATCTCAATTCAAATCACCTAGACAGAGCAAGAACTTAGAAAGGGTTTGACCAAGCCTTCCATGCTCATTGACTAAAAGTCATTATACATTGTTTTTGGTGTTTTATGAAAAATATTGTTTTTATGGCACATATTTATGCATTCTTTCTTCCCATCAAGAGGTCATTTCACAAAACGTTCAGCAGATAAAAGGTTTCGTTAACATGATAGAAGTTAACAAGTCTAGTGCAGGAATGTTCTGGCTGAAAAATGGCTCGGTAGGGTTCTCCCTTTGAATGCAGCAACATGTTGTAAGAATTTGGTCTTTGCTTGATTAGATCATCTCAGCGATAAACTAAACATGATCTTTTGTTTCATCAAGTCCGGCACAATATGCCTTTTCTCCCTCCTAAACAAGCGGTGCTAGCACGGCCCAATGCACTGCAAGTCGTTTCCAATCCAGTCCGCTCCAAAGTGATTCACCTCAGCGACCTGACCTTCACCACGTACTGACAGGGTTGTAAGATCAGTTTTATAGCAAAAAAGAACTGCAAACCAAACACCCCAGCTCCTAAACCGGTCTTCAGGCTCATCACAGTCATAGATGCAGTGAGCAATCCTTATACAAGGAAGAGGAAAGGGGGGGTGCACGTTTTCCTGCAGTAATTAGCTTCAAGTGAAATGTAGGTGCAATACTGCTTCTTCAGCACCATCATTCTTCAACAGGTCATGCAGCGAGGACGGATATCTGGAGTGGCAGGATTTGGATCAACCTAAAAGTGAAAATAAATAAATAAAATATACTTTTTTTTAGATTAGTATTCAGTCTTTAACTTCTAAGTGACTCAGAAATAGCCATAACACTATAGACAGAGGCTAGAACTCTTGTTTCAGAAGAAAAAAACAAACCACCTTACAAATAAGACACACTGAGCCACGTGCACACATTGAATGCTTTGTCAGTGTTTGTATACCAAAATTAGGAGGAGAAGGAAGCTGTGCACCACTTCTGCATTTCTTCACCACACTCCTGGTTTTGTCTTACAACACTCAACATATGCATGTGGCCCTAAGTGTCAAATCTCAGGGGGGCCGTAGTGTTGAATCTGATTTCTGGCAGCTTACCTAGTCCAGTATAGCGCAGGCTCTAGATGCAATTACAAAGATTGCACACATCACAAGATATCATGCAGCTCATAAAGACTATGAGACTGCAGCCTTGCGATATTGTACACCTCCTACTGTAAGGGTACCGTTACATGTCACAACATTGCTTGCAATTTCATTGGCAATTTGCTGGTTGCAGTGAAATCATGGACACATTGTTCTATTTTGTTGCTGTGTACAAATGTAACAATGTGTCCATGATTTCACTGCAACCAGCAAATTGCCAGTGAAATTGCCTAGCAAAATTGCTGTGTGTGAAGGTACCTTTAGGGCTTGTTGGGACAACCACATTATATGGTAGTGTGCAGCATTGACAGCACAATTGCCCATCAGCAAATGGCCCAAGTTTTAGTACAACCGTCTGAACCCAGCCTAAAAATGGACAGGTTGGATCGATACCACATGTCTATACGAATTTCAGAGTTATCCAATGAGCAGTGTTAGCTCAAGCCAGCAGTATATGACACATTAAAAATAGCCTCCAGTGACAGAAAAACACAAAAAGTAAAATACCTCTGAGTAGAGAGGAGGAGGTCTATTTCTGAATTCCTGGACGTACGCATAAAATGGTCCCTCCAGAATACAGCCCATACTAGCACGTCGTGGAGGAGAGATGCAGTTTTCAACTTCCTCCTCTGACACAATGGAAGAGTATTCAGGAGGAGCTATGAGGAAGGAAAATAAAATAACCTTCAGAAGGTGTGTTTTACAGAGGTTGGGTTAAGGAAACCCACAAAGTATTGTGTCAATACTTACGCTCTGGGGCAGTCAAGCACTGCCAGTCCAGATCAACACTGTACCGACTACCCACACTGGAGGTGCGGCTCCCAAAAGGATGGAGTGGAATAGTTCCAATCACCAATGGCAGCTCTAAGAGCAATTTTGTGGAACCAGGGATTTCGACACACATCTAAACAGACAAGAAAGGCCTTTTACAACATGTTTTGGCACGTGTCATATCTGACTTTCTATACACAACACAAGCCAGACTTTTGCCATGATCACTTTCATGGATCTGCAATAATAGGATTATATGCCGAATAAAGAAATAAATTACCTTCAAAGCATATTCCACTCTAATAATTCGGCACTGCATAATGGAGGGGCCAAGTGGAGGGATTTTCAGAGCTCTCCCATGCCAGGTCTCTCGCTTTCCTGCAGGCACAGCATCTCCGGCTAAAGTAGCTACTACAGATCTCTTCTGTTTCAATGTACCACGGGCAATGAATGTTTGAGACTGTATTATGGCGGCTTTAGGCACAACGGATCGACTGGTACAATTATCAATCTCTGCAAAAATCGGAATGACTTCACCTAAAAGAAAATGTAAAAAAAAATGGAAAGATTAGCCTGCTATGAAATCATTTTATAACCACTTAATTATCAGTTTTGGTACAATGCCTAGTAAGGTTTTCAAACAAGCCAACAGACTAATTACTGGACGTCCTTGCTGGAACACAAAATGACCGAATCGTTCCTGCATTTCAACCTGTTTTACATCATATCTTTACATTTGCTTTTTTTGTCTATTTTTTTTCCCATGTTTCTAAATTAGAACTTTTTCTTATATAACCATATAATTGGAAAGGGAACATTACAAGTATGTGATGGGACATTGATCCAGGGAACTAGTCTGATTTTTCAGCTAATAAGGTGTCAGTGGGGTATGATCTGGAGACACTGCGCCCTGGATGTAGTGTATCTTCTCCTGTACAGATGCGAGTGTTCTCTGCAGGAGAATGAAGTGTCCGTGCCCATGATCAGAAGACGCTGCTTGTTTGACAGCAGTCAATTTTCACTGTGTTCTCCCACTGAAAACACTCACATTCTTACAAGCATAAATTAACATGATGCAGCTTGGAAAGCCGCCCCTCATGTCAGCTTACACAGTGTCTAACACAATCACAGTGGCCATGGAATTTCTATAAATCCATCCACTGTGCTTGTACTGTACAATGCTGCTGTTTGGACACAGCAACCACATACTGCATCTAAAACGCTATCATTCCTGACCATGGCCACATACGTGGATTTTGCCTTCCCTCTGGATCAACATACTAAGCTATAGGTTGCAGACGATGGACTTACAACTAACTTGAGCCCATGAAACATGAAATGTGCTTGAGAAAAGTATGTGGGCCCAATATCTGTGAAACTTCTGAATGCAGAAAGAGCAGTTCACGAACCTGGAGTATATCCCTTCCGGTCAATCTTGGCAGTGACAGTGACTTGTCCCAAGTTGCAGTACCAGGCATGTGCAACCTTCTCTTTAGTGCCAGCCTGAGGAGCCTGAAGAAAGAAAGGGTTTACATCACTTTGGTTCTGTCCCTTATGTCTTTATTGTAGAGTACTGTAGTTGATTTGTAACCAATCAGCTTTGGTAATCATAGATAATTATTACATACATATCACAACCATGGAATCCAGAGCTTACCAGTAGGTCTGGTGTGTTAATATCAATGGGTTCAATCACAGTAAACTCCGTCTTTGTTTTCTTCACTGTTGACCATGGGCGGTGTAGTTTAGCTTTGATCCAGTAGCGAACACATCCATGTTTTCCTTCGAAGGAGGTGACCAAGTTCCTGCAAGACATGACGAGCAGTGACTGTGAGACGTCCGTGACACTGCCAACAATCAGAACATGTACATGGTTATCCCCATCCAGGAATTGACATTTTGCCATACTTTCTCCAGCTGCCGCTCAGCCAGCACTCCAATATTATATTCGGGGCACCACCTAATATAAACTAGTGGGGTCATACGTTTAGCAATGGTAGGTCTGCCGGCAGCTTATGAGACATGGTAATTTGTGGGCCAGCACTATAGTGGGCAGAGGTAACAATATATATATATATATACACTACCATAGTGGGGTCATACATTTAGTGATGGTGGGTTTGCGGGTGGGTTATGAGACATACATATATATATATATATACTATAA